>NJRP01000284.1:61320-88319 GCA_003063835.1 Aphaenogaster floridana
TTATGTCATAGTAATAATGACTACAAATATGTGTTCACTCTACTATATTTTGCATGTTTAAATGAACTATAAAAATATGTTTGAGGCCAAAACGAACTATAAAATATAGTGAGATTATAGTTATTTCAACTATTTTTTTCTCTCAGTGTAGGGAGGATCTTCTCCCGGAGGAAGTTGCCCCTAATCGTGCGTCCAAAAGACCGAAAAGAGCAGCTTGTTTTCTTCGATATCCGCATTTGCACGACTATGCAATCACGCCGAATCGAAATAAATATATAAAGTCGTAATGTCTCTCTTCCCGTACGTTGTTGTCGTTATGATATGCGTGTCCCCCGTATTTCCGAAGGCTTTGCCTTCGAAGAGATTAAGTTTTCCGAGTTAGAACAGTTAGACTGGGAAATATGTGTGTGCGATGGAATTAAATCTATAATTAATTTACTATATTTATTTCGTTCCTCTTGGGAGACATAATCTTCTCGATACTTACGGTGACCATATTTTCTGGAAGAAAATGAAGGACAAACCTGAAAATTTTAGGGCTTTGTTCCAACATGTTTCCAAACCAGTTTATGACTGTCAGGAATCTGCGTATTACGAAATTCTTTTGCGTAGTAGGTATACCAGAATGAGATGCACAATTTTCTTATAGTTTGAAACTGGTTCGAGCAAACTGTGTTGGAACAAACCCTTGGTTTAAATCTGAAATAGATTCGGAATAATAAAAATAAAAACGGATCTAATATAAATAATTTTAAAAATAAAACTTTTCGAGCTCGTGTGTATCAAACAATAAAAAGGTTAAGGTCAATAACGAGCAATCTGGGTAGATGTCAAATTAGAAAATATTATTTATTGTTTCAATGTAAAGAAACATAAGCATCGAGAACGTTTCGACTGTATGGAGTCATCTTCAGCTCAATTATTAAAAGATATAAATCAATAGAATACAAATGAAACGGTTAACATGTTAGAACGCATAATGTTAATATAAAGAAATCCACAATTAATAAAGTTCAAATCCCTAACGTTAAAACTTAATTATCAACAGTTATAAGTCGTCACATCCAAATCTTAAGAAGTAATATAATATAATAAATAATAATAAATAAATACAATTAAAATCTAAACTAATATCCAAATGAGTTATAATTGAAGATAGATAAGTGATAGAAATCCGTGATTGATTCATCGATCGGCAGCGAGAATAAATCGGGTCGAATGATAAAATGAATGTCGTTGTAGTGTATGTCAAATATTTTAAAAGTCATATTCTCAAAAAATATTGAATAGTTGAAATATGTCTTGTGAGAGGTAGAAATACTAATAAGAGCAAAATGCGAACGTGCTGTACGATCCATGGTCTTATGTGTGACTGAATTTTTATTTATTGAATAATTTTAATTTAAAAAATTAAAAAATATAATTAATAAAAAACAAAAATTATATATTAGTGTAGATTAAGTGTAGTAATGAATTCCAATTAATTGAAGTTCAAATTATGTATGTGTTAACAAGTATTGAAAAAGAATACTTTTAGTTATATATTTCAGATAAATGGATTTTTTTTAAAAGTACACGATTATTTTTTAGAAAATCATAAAACTGTAAATAATTCATAGTTGTATTTTGTGTAAAAATAAAGGATAAAATTGAGCTTTGAAAAAATAAATAAATATAAAGGACAGCTACTTGAAATAAAGGATTGTCCTCTACAATAAAGGACGTATAGTCACCGTATCGATACCACACGGGACGAATGGTTTTGCTGAAATATTGAAAAATTTGACCAGATACAGATTGAAAATAATTTTGTTGAACCATCAAAATAATTATATGAGACGCTCAAAATAGTTGCTAGAATATCAAAACTTTTTGTAACATTATCATCATGCTTGAGCGTCTTATATAATTTCTTTTGACGGTCTAATAAAATTATTTTCAGATCTATATCCGGCCAAATTTTTAGATACTTGAGCAAAATCATTCTTTCCGTGCAGGAAAACGTTTGAAGAATGCCCCGACAGCTTTTCAATTAAAACTGCAAACTAGGGATTGTCCTTGCGTCGCGACGAGCGTTCAAAATAACGGCTTTAATGCAGTTAACATAGATCGCGTCAATTAAACGGCGCATGAAACTCGGATACACATACGACGAAGGAATTTCCGTGATGGGAGCACGCGTATTTTCGCGAAAAGGGGCGACGGGAGGGGGGCGGTGAAGCCATCGGAACCACGCGCAAATTTCTTAGTCAGCGGCCATGACGAAAAGGCCGCAACCTTTTCGAGCGGGGACGTCAACGTGCGAGTCGGTTCGCTCAAGTAATTGCGCGATTGCCTCGGCGCAAGACCCGAGCGCAATCGCGTCGTACGTTCGATAAATCGAAGCGGCTCCCCGGGGCTCTTGCACGCGGGACTGGTTCGCGTTTACTTCGCCAGGGGCCCAGTTTTTAACGCGACCGCGAGTCGCCGTATATCGGCGATCGCAACCGGAACGTCCCGTTCGGTCGCGCCAATCGTGACTGCGCCACGCCGTCAATATCGCTGTTTCTTAATAAAATATACGGTCACGTGACCATGCACATTTGTAACCGATTCATTGTTACTTAACCACTGAGAGAAAAATTTATGATATTCATGACTATAATTAAATTGTAAATAATTATGGTTAAGTGCACCATTTTTATAGTTATTACTGCTATAATGTTAGTAATAATAACAAAAAAAATAGTTACAAATACCATAATTTAATTATAATTATTATAGTTTAAAAAGGTTCCAACACTATAATGATTAATAATAATTAACTATAATAATTATAGTTAAATTGTGGTATTTGTAACTATTTTTTGTTATTATTACTAACATTATAGCAGTAATAACTATAAAAATGGTGCACCTAACCATAATTATTTACAATTTAATTATAGTCACAAATATCATAAATTTTTCTCTCAGTGACCGATCCGGCGAAAGACTCTTGCAGACCGGATGTCTTTGCCGCTGCAAAACTCCTGGAATTTGAAATTTAATATTGAAGGTCTCTCCTATTCTCTCTGTTTACAGTTTTAAAGTTTAACCAAAATCGATATCTTTAGCCATTGGTGCTACTGTATTGAGACGATTGTTATGTCTTTCTTAGAAAAGTCTCTTGTCTATAATTGCAGATGAATAATTCGAAAGATGCGGGGTTTAAGTTGACCTCGCTTGAAAGGTGTGAAATAATTAATGCACGCACGCGTAATAAAAAATTTACTAGTTGTTATAACGGATCGTGATTAAGTTTCGCAATGCGATAAGCGGTAATGACTTTCGCATCAAGCGGATATTCTTATGGATTTGCGTAATAATAATAAGCGTGTGGCGCACTCTGCAGTATTAAGTTTCATTCTTTGTTCATAATTAATGCGTACGAAGAATTAAATCAAGGATCGCTGTTATATGCACAAAGAGAGAAAAAGATGAATAATGATTTTTTTTTGCATTGATATAGCAGCTAAAAAATTTGTATTATATAAGTTTATATCATATTTCATCGATAACATATATTATTGATATCGTATATTTGAAAAAACCGCACTCACAAATACATGCACGTACATTTTTAAATTTAAATATTATGTAATTTTAATATTTAATTTTAGCTAATGAATTTATTTGCGACTTCGTCGCATTCTTCAGGTCTGTCCTTCAATTTTTTTAAAATTACTACAAGTATTTAATATGAGTACCTACATAATTGCGCTGTTTGTGTGATATAACGGACGAGAATATTGAAAACAACAGCCGTGAAAGTTAACAAGTACATGGATTGGCACAGTTCTCTTTTTGCAATATCGCTCAAAAGTATTTGCCCACTTTGTCTTCCTTAATCAAATGATAGAAATTCAAAAGATTAATGAACAATTTTAAGAGTGGACTGAATGTAATAATAATGTTTAATAGATCAAAATTTTTCTACATATATAAAAAGAATATATTATTATTATTATTTATTTATTTAATCCTTGCCTTGCGGCTTAGGATGGCTTCCGGTATACAGTTTACATCTTCATTTTACTTTCCATACAATACGTATATATTATATATATTGACTCTACATATACTTTTTACATAAAATATATCTCACCTTTAACCTAATATTTAACTCTTCACACTCCTATACTCTATGACTCTGCCTCACCATAACTAAATTATAAATTATATATTTTCATAAACTTCTAATCTATATCAAAATTAAAACGACTGGGGCTAACTTGTTTATCGTCTACTTTAAGTCCAAAATGAATAGCTTTTGTCTTTCACTTTAAAACTGAATAATTGTACAGAACAAAATGATCTTAACTCCGTAAAGTTCAAGTCGCCCTTTTATAAAGAGAATATAACAGAATTAGAATAGAAATTAAACATAAAAGAATTCATGTAGAAATTGGAGTGGGCAAATATTTTTGAGCGGTAGTGTACATTTTGTACGGCACACAAGGTGGCTATCATTTCCGAAAACTCGTTATACCCGGGATCCGCAGCGAAGAAAATGCATTCGCTAGAGAACCACGTCCTCGTCGAACGTATGTTGAATATTTTAATACTTACATCCTCTCGTCACACTCTCTCTCCGAACCTACCGATTGAAAATTGCGTGTATATCTATGTTCTTGACTGCAGTAAGCGCAATATTATCTTTATATAGCATTTACTGACTTCCATTACCGGAAATATCGATAAGTCAGTTTATGATAATTACGAATAATAAGATAATCACGAATTATGTAAACGGGATTCATATATGTGTATAAGCAAAACGAATACATTATTCGAGTTTGATCCTTTGACTAATTTTGCGAAATATAAAATTGGTTGAACATTTTTTGTCTTTAATTAATAAATAAATCAAATTTTATAATTATAAATTTAAGCTTCTTTAATATACTCACCCGCAAAAAAAATGGGCCACCAAATTTTGTCACAATTTTTTAACATCTTTGAATAGCGATGAAGCTTGAAGTTCAAGCTTTAATTTGAGCTTTGATTTATCTCAATACGATGATTTTTCGCTGAGTTATCGCTATTCAAAGATGTTAAAAAATTGTGACAAAATTTAGTGACCTATTTTTTTTGCGTGTGAGTGTATATTTAATATTCATCGCTTTGTCAAATTCAAAGTTAAAGGAATTTCTTGCGGTGGAGTAATATAACATTTATATCATTATGGGGAATAAACAATGTTATATGACTCGCGTGATTATTCAAGTATCGATAAAAGTTAAGGAAAAAAAACAGCGTCACCATATTACGGAGGGATTATTCGAGTGAGAGTAAACGCTATACCGCTAAAAATACTATTTTATTTCGATAGTTTCGATCATTTTTCCAATAATATTTTATTTGAACTAAGAGAGTAAGCGAGAGAAAGTACGGCTTTGGATTTCTAAAATATAATTGTGGTATAGGACAGATGTAATAGTTCATTCGCTAAACGATTAGTGATTTTATCGGCTATATATATATATATATATAGTTTCTTTAATTAAAGACGGAAAGTTCAACGCGTTTGACAGAAAGTAGAAAAACTAATGCGATGAGGAAAACGTGAAATCAGTAGTCTGATCACTATCCCTCGGAGAGCAAGGTGGGTCGGTCTCTCTCTCTCTTTCCTTCCTTTCCTCCGTCCCTCTGTTCCTCTTTCTCTCTCTCTCTCTCTCTCCCCCCCTTCTCCGTCTCTCACCGTCGTTCTCCCTGTTTCTCTCTTGTATCTCTCTCTCTCTCTCTCTCTCTCTCTCTCTCTCTTTCCCATTCTCCATCTCCCTTCCTCTCGAGCTCTCTGAGGTGCCAGCCAGTTTCGTGATACGAAGCGGTTTGGATCGATAGAGAGTGAGCTCCTTCGAGCCCTCTCGGCCTGGCGATTCCTGGAGGATTCGGAGGAAGCCGAAACGCTCTTAAAGAAGGCCCTCGGCAACCAGGCCTCGATTTCCGACCCGGGGACCAACGACCTTTGTTCTTGTCTGGAGGGTTCGAAGACTCGAGTGGACGAAAGTCTAAGATCGACTCGAGTCGAGTCGAGTTGAGTCGAGTCGAGGCAAGGCGACGCCAGCTGTGTACTCGGAAAATCGAAAACGCAGCTGCTCGAGAACGCGCCGCCGCTATTTCGAAGGAGTCGATGGATTTCAAGCCGATAGAATGTTACACGGCCGCTACACTCGAATCCGTGCCAAAATGGTTCGAAATAGTGCGCGCGCACACGCGGCTGGCTGTGTATACAGGGCGCGCGATGAAATACGAGAACAATATATGAACAACAAAGGGTATATGGAGAATTGTACGGCACCGGTTGAAGCGTGATTTAGATTTTTGTCTTCGCTGAAGGAAATTTCAGGATTTTCCTATTCGTGCGATCTGTATTCACGTATCGCCGAAACACGAAGGATCAAAACTATTATAATTTAAGTAAGATATTCGCACAGTTACTTGAGATTATATATATACATTCCAGCAAAATAACTAATTCCTACGAATACACCACGGTCTCGTATTTGCCAGCGGTTTCTTCCTCCGTCAAATGCTCTCGTCGCCGCACATTTTGGCGTTATATTTTAGAAGTGGAGACGAGTAGTTTTCTACTTTGAAATGCTCTTTAGTGACATTTCTTGGGATATTTTACGCGAAGAGCGTTTCGTATCCGACATAACGCGAAGAGTCGCTAAATCTTCAGCCGGTCTGGCGCACAGCATGCGGTGTGCCTCATCTTATCGAATCCAGGCTGCTGCATAAAACGCGTTACCTTCGCCCTTATGGCAAAATTCGAGCCGCATTAACGCATTGTCTGCCCAGCGAATTCTTTTGCCCAGCATGTTTTATCGCATACGCCATAGTAGAAGTTTCGTTATCATAATATTGCGTAATATGATTAAATAAGGCTACATCCTCGCGAGTAGTGCATTGAATAGTGCTTTTTACTTTACATTACTATCTAGCTATTCATTCAGAATTTTACATTACGTGACATTTACTTTTGACAAGCGTTTTAAAAAATTTTGATAGTCTCGGTTGCCAATGACCAGGGCGCCATTTAAGGCCCAGTTTTTCATTTTCTGATTAACTTGTGGTTTAGGTTTAATCTGATGATAATGTAAAAATTGTATTTTTCTATCTATGGTTAATAACTAAACTGATGGTTTTATAGTGATAACTTTAAAAGTTATATGGTAATAACTAAACTGATGGTTTTATATAGTGATAACTTTAAAAATTATAACTATATAAAACCATCAGTTTATAGTGATTAACCGTAGATAGAAAAACACAATTTTTACATTATCATCAGGTTAAACCTAAATCTCAAGTTAGCCAGAAAATGAAAAACCGGGCCTAAGAGTCAGTCGCCGGTCACGGATGACCACCAGTTAACTAAAGTCTAAACGCTAATCCGATGCGCATACGCGCGTTAACCCAGGCCGACTCTTCTTTGGCTTCGCCTCGCCTCGGTTTTTGCTTTTATCGCTTCCTCTCTCCGTGCTTCTCGGAGGAATAGAGAAAGAGAGGACCGTCGCCGTCGCCGTCGTCGTCGTCGCCGCTACCGCGAGAGCAGCAGTTTAAAGGTAAACGGGTTTCTCTCCGCTCGCGTAGACACACCGTACCACATCACCAGGAGGCTGGGCCCCGCTCCCGGCTCTCTCGCTGGCCCCCGCTGTATGTATACGTACACACAGCGTGCGCCCGGCACGAATCGCCACGCATTGAGGCAACGGTGCCTGTCTGCCTACTCGCTTGCCTGCTTGCTTGCCTGGCTGCCCGGTCGTCTGGTTCGCGATATCCGCTCGATGCATATCCCACGCGCCACTTCAAAATTTTATAAGCCCGATAAAAGGAATCTGAGGATATCGACGCGCACGTAGTATAAATGTTACAATGAGAAAGCGAGGGGGGGGGGGATCCTTAACTTCAAACTCGAAACACGTGTTATTGTTGGCCGAGTCGACGTTTTCATCGATCGAGCCGCAACCTTTTTTTTATATTTTTAGCCTTCGAGGCGAAATTGTCCGGTTAAAAATATCTGTTTACGCACTTGCGGGCTGTAAGTTTAAGAACCCTGTAAATAGGCGAAACTGCTCGAACGTGTCGGTATACGCGATGGCGTCTGGAAATGTCGTAGGCTGACGAAGAATAGATTAATATTGACCTTTGTATTACGAAATGAAGATCGATCATTCGTTCTTCGATGATCCAACTTCCTTAGAGACCTTCTATTAAGAGTCACGAAATAACGCGTCAAAGTTAGGCCGGTGACGCCATTTTTCAGCAAAAACCGGAAATAGTCTTAGCATGAAATTTAATTTTTAAACGTATTACTGTTTCAAATAAAAGAAATAAGTTACATGTATAATAAACTTGTATATATTATATTACTTTTATAAAAGGCTCCAATTTCGTTCTACATACATTGAATACTCATTTTACTTTTCGTTCAGGATCACGGAGAAAGACTTTCATAAGACGTCTTATGTCCCGATTTTGGACATTGTGTTGCCTGGGAATCTTTCTTCTATGAATTTTTGTTGTTTGGCGCAGAACAACCAGTAATTATTTGACACTTTAGTTATTTTAAAATACAGATACAACCGTGCTGGTATGTAAACAACCGTACTATTGGTCTATCTACTAGTTTGCTGCAAAATAGTAGCACCAATCAAAATTGAGGACGCTATTTCATGACTCTTATTAGAGAGTCTCTAAACTTCTTATGGTAACTTCCGGCAGGGGCGTAGCCAGGTTTTTATTTCGGGGGGAGGGGATTTAAAAAAAAATAAAACCACAGAACAACTCATAACTTTTTTAATTAAATAAGATAACAATACTAAACTAAAAGCATGCGTCTAGATTTTTTAGATAATATGTCAAGTACATTCTCTATGTTAATCGAAGAAGTCAAATTTTTGTGAATGTACATTTCTATCAACCGTTTGATAACCGTTAAGCCTCACTTCACTCATTGTATTCCTAAGATAGGTTTTAAGAATTTTTAATTTCCATTAATAATAACCAAAATTATTAATAAATTAATTATTAATAATAACCATTAATAAAAACCATTTTATTTCTCTTTCGGTTTTCAACCTTTCATTTTCATATTTTCATATTTGGTTCCAAAATTTCGGAGGGGGATTTATCCTGGCTACGCCATTGACTCCCGGTCTCAATAATTTCTTTGTAAATGACGAACGTCTCATACGCGTGATCGCCTCTTCGGACTGGTGGCGAGTTTTTGTTCGTGGCGACGGGACGGCGTTGTTGATATTTACCACACTGCGAGGGGAACCGATTTCGCGCGGAGACAGAGGCCGCGATTCCGCTTTTGAGCACCTCAAAACGCGCGAGAGCGTGCTTTCGAGAACGAACATCTTGCTTCCGCCAGTTTTACATTATAGTTGGCGGATCTCGCGAACAATCTCTCTGCATATATATTATTTTTATTTCTGATTTCCTTACTCAACGATTTGAGAAACTGATTTTCACCGCTGCGTTTCTCTTATGTATAAATTTCCGAATATTTTTTGCAGTATCTTCTGCAGTACTTAATGTAAAGCAGAATCGCGTTGCATAATTCCGTACTACAACTCCACGTCTACATTGTACCTTCATCGAGAAATAGTTCTTCGAACACGATCAATAGTCACGACGCAACGCGAAGAGAGACGATATTAAAAGTAGAATGATAGAAGAAATGGAGGAATTCGTTGACCGTCCGTATATACATCGTCATTGTTTCGCGACCTCTCTCATTCGCATATTTTGTTCAACGGCATTTACCATGGAACAGGCTTTGCCTCTTTAAAGATCAAATGCTCCGTCTCTTTCCCTCTTTGACAGTCGACTTGCTTTATCACGTTGTCAACGTCGAGCGAGTTAACGCGAAGAGGTCCGCCTAAAAATACACTGCGAACTTACGGTTATCGTCGGGCCCGCAGACATTTTTCCCTCGAACACACGGGCCCGAGGCCCGCACGAAGGCGGAGAGAGGGTCTGAGTCCGAAGCAACGGGGCCTGGATATTCCGGTTCACTTAATCGTTTCCTTCGGACCTGTGCCAGGGATCACGGGGCGGCCTGGCTAGCGATGCCGCGATGGTTCTGTGGCCCAAAAAGGTTCATAAAAAGCAGCGGCGAGCTGAGAAAGGATCCTGAGAGAGATCCTCGCCACGTCGAATAACGCAAACAGAATGCCGTGTACAACTTTGTTCAAATTATCCGTCAGGGGATGATATTGTTCTGGTCGAATTGAACGTGTTCTATGTGGCATTCTTTTATCGTTGCATTGAATTTAGAAGTCAATTTTTAGTTAAGATGAACATGGGATAATGATTTTCGAGTTGTAAATGACTTAGAAATTAAATGACTTTTTGTGTTTGAATTCCAGTGGGAATATATGATGAAACTTTATTCTTTGTGGAATATAAAAATTTAATTTTATTGAATTATTTTAATTATTTTATCATGTATGTGTGTATGTAATATTATTGAATTATTTTATCATGCGTGTGTGTATGTAATATTATAATACATACAAAATAGTGTTTTGAAAAAAAAAATTTGTTAACTTGACTAAATTTTTCAACTAAATAAAATTTCTTCAGTTCAAGTATTTATTTATTTAACTTAAGCATTTATTTATTTAACTTAAACATATAATACTTAAACTTTACTTCTCAAATATTTATAAATTTAACTTAAATAAATAAATACTTGAACTAAAGAAATTTTATTTAGTTGAAAAATTTAGTCAAGTTAACAAATTTTTTTTTCCGTGTATGTTATAATGCTATTTACGATTTTTTAACTACTTTCCATAATTTGACAAAAAGTTATAGATGAAATTAACTGGATTTTAATTAATAATTAGAAACAGTAATAAAAATTTTCAAAACTTTTTTTCTTAAAAACTCAAAGTTGCGTAACATTTTTAAATAGAACTATATAATTTAGGTAATACGATTTCTTTACTCATTCTGCATATAAAAATATTAAAATGAGATTATTAAAAAAAATCAAGTTTACAAGATATCTTACACTTTATTCTGAAAAATATTGATATGAAATATAAAGTACCTCATAAAATATTCATTTTTCAATTACTTTATCTTAATACTTTTACATTGAATAATAATATATTATAATTATCATAATATAATTTATCGAGTTAAAAAAAAGCAACACATGTTGCTTCTTAAAAAGTATATAATTGCGTATATAATGTTTACGCAAGTGTTTACGTGTATGTATATATCGAGCATTCCATGTCAAGTGAGCCACCCTTTTTTCGTCAAGTGCGACACTTTATTTTGATCTAACACGGCTTAAAATCTTCCTTGACATCTCTACTTTATAGCTCCCAAATTAAAAGTTGTTATCTCTAATGGTTCAAAGATGGCGTCACGATCTTTCTGAAAATGTGGGACTTGCGCTTGATTCTCCTACACATTTTAGTTGATATTTTCAAGATAAATGATGTTTATTGGTAAGAAAATGCCACCATCGAAACACTGATGGTTCCTGAATATGTAAATATGAGGCTATGATCATAAAATTCAAAACGGCGGATTCAAAATGGCGGCTTGAAATGTGACGAAATAGATTAAATTGATATGAAGATAATTTTTTGATGTTTTTGATGATATAAGGAGATTGGCATTGGGATGATTGACTATTGCAATGCAAGGTCAAGATACCAGAATTCAAGCTAATGCCTCCAATATGGCGAATTAAAATTTTATTAAACGGGATACCTCGAAACATAATGGGTCTTTTTTGACTCGTGGATTACAAATATTTGATTAAAACGTTATTAATTTTAATTCGCCATATTAGAGGCATTAGCTTGAATTCTGGTATCTTGACCTTGCATTCGTAATAGTCAATCATCCCAATCTCCTTATATCATCAAAAACATCAAAAAATTATCTTTATATCAATTTAATCTATTTCGTCACATTTCGAGCCGCCATTTTGAATTTTATGATCATAGCCTCATGTTTACATTCAGGAACCATCAGTATTTCGATGGTGGCATTTTCTTACCAATAAACATCATTTATCTTGAAAATATCAACTAAAATGTGTAGGAGAATCAAACGCAAGTCCCACATTTTCAGAAAGTCATATAAAGGTCATCATCATTTTTTAAAATGGAATTATATGATTGTTTTTATATAATATGATTTCTCTAATTATTCTGCGTATAAAAGTATTAAAGTAAAGTTATAAAAGAATCAATAGTTCACGAGATATTTTGGTATATTTTGACATAAAATATAAAATATCCTGCAAACTATTCATTTTTTGATAACCTAACCTTAATACTTTAATATACAAAATAATGAGATGAATAATGAGATGAATAATGAGATGAAACAATTGGTAAAGAAAACACATAATTGCATATTACAAATTGCATAATTTTTTTGAAAAGGAATTATGTGTTTTTTTCACACCAATTGATTCATCTCATTATTCTGCGCGTTAAAGTTCGGTTATTAAATATGAATAGTTCACAAGATATTTTATATATTTCATTTCAAAATATACCAGAATAACATAAAATATTCTCTTGAACTAATGATTTTTTAATAACTTTACCTTAATACCTTTAAAACACAGAATAATTAGAGAAATCATATAATTCTAATAAAAGAATTGCGACTTTCATATGATCTTAAAAAATTGATTTTTTTGAAAATTATTTTTACCATTATTTGTCCCTCTCTAGACCATACAACTTTTATCTGAACATACTTTTTATTTGACCTGCAAAAGAGGTAGCAGAGTTAAATGGGACATCCTATATATACATATATATATAACGTTTTTTATAGCATGCGTACGTGCGTACCTGTGTATTTACTATAACATTATATAACGTTTCAGACGGGATAAAAATTGAATATAGTGCATTAGAAAGTTATTTGTTATATTGGGTTATCATTATAATGTGTATTACCGCACATCGACGTGCAGCGTGGAATTGCGTCGTGATCGGCGTCGCAAGCATTGTAAATGAATGCGCATGGCATACGAAAGTCGAATGCGGGAAATCTTTTAACATATGCATATATAAACAGAAGTTAGTACAGACAATAATTTTCTTTTTACTTGGAGTAATCTTCTTGGGGATTGTTTTAATGATTGTTTACCTATTCATCGAAGCTAATAACTCGAAAATAGTCATCTTGCTTCAGAGTACCGTGAATTAATTAATTATTAAATCATCTAATTAGCTTCTCTCATCTCTTAGCTTCAGATTTCGTGTCTTGTCTACGATATACGTATACGTAGCATATCCATTTATTTAGATGTTTTCGCTATTGGCAGTTTTTCTTATAAATATGATTAAAAATGCAATTATCACATTACCATACATATTTTAAGGAACACTAAAACTTAATGGCGTTTGGAAAATTAAAATATTTTTAGATTTCTATATCTGTAATCTTTATCTATTTCTATATCGTTTTCTATATCTTTTACTTACGTCATTTGAGAAATTTAATAATGATTATAAGATAATGATTATAAGATAATGATTATAAGATAATAAGAAGACACATATATTATATATAGACTTTGACTATAATATTATATATTATTTTTGAAAAATGTTAACAAATAAAAATTAAAAATCAGATTTGACATAATCAAATATTGTGAATTATAAAAGGAGAGGACTGGGTTTATCTTGTCTACATGGTAAATTGTGCTGAAAGATATTCCGACTTATTATATTGATATTAATTTGTAGGAGACAGTAATGCGATAAAATTACTGAATATATTGAATATATTTAATATATTATATAAATATATTAAACAAGAGTAAGAGATGAATATTCTTCGCCAGTGAATAATGAACTACAGAGATTTGTTTCGACACTACTAGCCAATTTTATTTAAGGGGGGAGGTCTACCCAGAAGCGTTAAAAAGATGCCTATTTTTACGATTTTTTTTGCGAAAATTATTAATGTTACTCAAACGGGGTTTCGATCAATATTTTATACGTATATTTGTAAACGTTACATAAAATTTTTAATTAAAAATTTTAAAAAACAGCGCCGGCACAACTGTTTGCGCGAAGTCGTAATAGTAGCAGTTTGCGGTACCCACTCTAGTTTTCATACAGTTTATCTGAAACAAAAAATCCAACAAATTCTTGAAATATATTAATAAATCTAGTCTTTGTTGTAGCCGATTTTAGAAATTCTCAATTTTGACAAAATGGCGGACTTCTGAATTTAAGATGCAATTTTTCGTCAAAAAATTCGTTAGTTTTTGATTGTAAAAAAAAAACTATGGCTCTGAAAAAAAAATCCCTACGACAAAGACTAGATTTATTAATATATTTCAAGAATTTGTTGGGTTTTTTGTTTCAGATAAACTGTATGAAAGATAGAGTGGGTACCGCAAACCGCTACTATTACGAACAGACTTCGCGCTAACAATTGTGCCGGCGCTGTTTTTTAAAATTTTTAATTACAAAAGTTTTATGTAACGTTTACAAATATACGTATAAAATATTAATCAAAACCCCGTTTGAGTAACATTAATAATTTTTGCAAAAAAAATCGTAAAATAGGCATCTTTTTGACTCTTCTGGGTAGACCTCCCCCCTTAAATTAATATGTCACGACGTTTCGACCATGGATTTTGGTCCTTCTCAAGTGATTAAATTAAAATTAATTGTATGGATCATATACAATTACATTTAATGAAAATGACAAATATATTAAAGTTATTTTTAATTATATTATTTAATTATTACGGATATTTGTAGACTATCGTACAAGAAAGCGCAATTTTTTACGAATTTTTATCTCCATTCAATGTTGTTACAGTATTTCTCGTGCAATTTATACGTACAAAAAATTGTGAAAGATTACTGCAATATTTCGTACACTATAATAAAATCTTGCTGTACGGAGTATATATATATATATATACCTATATATATGCTACGCTATAATAAGACATTACGAAAAAGGCGAATAGATGAAATAGGTCATTTTGCGGTTATATTGGCGATTCGTTATTTATTCAAACGAACTGCAGTGACACACTAATTTTTCGGGCGACGAAATCGACCGCGACACTGAAGATTCACACACGTGGCGATGGCCGTTCGAAGCACGAATTAAAATGACGACTTTGTGGGGACAAACGTATTATCAGAACGTAGGGTGTAACGTTGCTGCCAATTGCAGACCTTAAATTGTCGGACTTAAGTACGCTTTAACGTTTCGTTTTGTATTCATGTTCTTGGAGTACTTCGCACTTGCGGAAATTACGGTAATCAATTATGCATATAGTATTCCAATCGAACGTATTTCCGGTCAGGGGACTCGCATATCCTCCCCATTTCCTCCCTCCTATCCCGATACGACGCCGCCGTCCTTCTCACTCGCATCATTACGTTTATCGCTAAAATGCATCCTTATGTGTGCGTGTGTGTTTTTGCTGCATGGAACTATCTCTGTCTTTTTCGCTTGCACGGAGCTATCTCTATCCTTTCGCCTACGTAGATTATAGTTAACGTTTACATCACCCAAGTGGCAATAAACGTCGCTGGCACCTTTACGGATGGTGGAAAGTTTTCTTCCATTTGTTTTCCCCTGCGCTTCGACCTATCGACGCGACTGTATGCATTATTTGTAAGTGTCTCTCCCTTGTTGCATTAACGACTGATTGTACCTCGATTCATTATGTAAACATCGCGATCGATAAGAGAGGGCAGCGTTTCGCGTGTGTGTACGATTTCCTTTTCTCTTGTCTCTGCCTAGAATTTGGATGTCTAAATGTGCGCCTTGCGTGCCGGCGAGCTGTTGGAAAGGAGCGCTTATTTGGATGTTCATTAATTCACAAAACTGATAATTTTCTCTATAATTGTCGATTGCAAAACGTCGTGCGCAAAGGAAACCCCTGAGAACCATGAAGTTGTATCGAGACGATGCGAGGAAGCAACCTTCCACGTCATTGTTGCAAAAGTTATTGATACTTTATGATCATTGCAGTAATTTATGACGATAAGATAGGCACTGATCCTTATAGAATGTTTATAGACTAGCTCTATTTCAGTCCTGATTTTTAATTCGATTCGATTTAAAATTTCAAGAATTTACTATCGTCTGATCAACTGGTGAGTGAATGGAATATTATGAATACTTACCGTATTGGTAATGACGAAATGAATATTTCAACAACAGTAATTAAATAGGTATCTATATATAGAAGTCAATTTGTAAAGCTCATTCATGATTCGCGATCCCATAAAAAGCAAGCTTTACTGCTTCTCATCGTGCTAATCTTCTTTTATGCGATTCTATCGATTAAGCACACGAATGTTGACTTATTTGGAATATTTAGTGAATAATTATATTTCAAGTTCACACGTGCAGCATCTTACCTACATCTGAGAAATAGCGATAAATTTTCAATATAATATACCGCGAATAAAATTAGCAAACGAATTTTAAATGTTTACAATTCCTTTCGAGATATCGTTCAACGAAATCAAATAATTTGTTCTTTATTATTTAAAATGACAATATGTCGTTTAAAAATTGCCTGGAAAAATTCGTTGCTTGTCAAAGTGTCCTGCATGCTTCTCGAATTTCATGGATTTTCAGGTTCCCTTGCCCGCGTGGCGCACAAAGTACCGATGTTATCTGTAAGAAACATCGCTATCCGTTCGTTCATCAGACGAGAAATCGTTATATAAAGTAGCTGTTAATCGAAGAAGGTCCGCGAGCGCTATTTACGACGCGCGCGACATTTCCGGAAATTAGTGGCGTAAATATTCGCATTACGTGACTCTGCTAACGTCCCGTTCGGCTTATTGAATACGGTTTATATGCAGTACATAATATTCGCTTCTTTTCACGAGTGCCTTATTACGATACTCCAGTGTTGGTAAAAGTATACGATCTCGCGTAGCAGGCAAATTGTTATTTCTCGAATAAAATATCTGCCAGAACGATATCTGTTCACATGTGATACTTTATTACGTACAATCGGAGCTGCTTGCGGTAATAATTTCAATATCGTTGTGTAGTTTTAATAATCGTGTAGAGAAAATTTTTTTTCGTCGATACCTAACGGTGCCTTATAATACTACAGACGATATCGACTTTCACTTATCGTTAAAACGATCAATCTTCATATTTAAAACGGAGTAGATATGAACGTAATGAATTTCCATGAGACTATTTAAACTCTCGAGAAATGCAGATCGGGGCAACTTTGCATTTAGATATAAGTGCGGTTATCAGGAAAGGTGCACGATATCGTGTATGAGATATACATATTTTAACAACACTGGACGCGACGCGACGCGAGCTAAGGACGAGCGAGGGAAAACTGAGGATTTAACAGAGATGATTAGAGTTTTAATACGATGAAAAGATCGTCCGCGAATTACGAACGCAGTATATATAAACACCTCGATTTTTTAAGCTAGCGGGATCAGTTGGCAAAATCAAACTGGAATTATTAGAACATTTAGTACTTATTTTGTACTAAATTGTACTATTATATATATAAAGATAATTTTGTACTATGTGCCATTTTGGAAAAAACCGTGGCGCTGCTACTTTAATATTAAACTGGCAGGATCACTTTAAAATAAAAGAAAGACAAGAGCAGAAATCAACAGGATTGAATTTGTACTAATTTGTACCATCAAGGACAATTTTATATTATGTGCCATTTCCAAGAAAACTATCCTAAATCGATTGTAAGTAAATTACTTTATTAGTATTTACTTACAATTTTATATTTCTTCTCGTTAAAATTACTTTATTAGTATTTACTTACAATCGATTGTAAGTAAACGAGAAGAAATATAAAATATTATCTTATTTTCAATAGTACAAATTAGTACAAATTCAGTTTTGTTCATTTTTGTTCTTTTTCTCTTTTATTTTAAAGTGGTCCTTAATATATTAAGCTGGCAGCGCCATAGTTTTCTTGGAAATGGCATATAATATAAAATTGTCGTTGATGGTACAAATTAGTACAAATTCAATCCTATTGATTTCAACTTTTGTGTTTCTTTTATTTTAAAGTGGCCCTGCCAGTTTAATATTAAGCTAGCAGCGCCACGGTTTTTTTCAAAATGGCACATAGGTACACGGAAAAAACAATAAGGTTACCACAACCACAATAATAGTAACATTTGGTACAGCCACCTCCTGTGGTTGTCACATTCACATTGTTTTGTGTAGTGCATCTATATATGTTTGTCTCAACATTCACTATGTTTGTCTCAACATTCACTATGTTTGTTGTACCAAATGCATATAGTTGCTTTCACATCAATGTGAATGTGACAACCACACAGGAGGTGGCTGTACCAAATGTTACTATTATTGTGGTTGTGGTAACCTTATTGTTTTTTCCGTGTAGTACAAAATTGCCTTAATGGTACAATTTAGTACAAAATAAGTACTAAATGTTCCAATCGGTTTGATTTTGCCGATTTGGTCCTGCTTGCTTAATAGAAGTTATATAAACGTCGAACGCACATCCGACTTGGTTGTCAGACGGTTGCACAAGTCGTTTAATGATCGATAGCCGATTTAAAAATCGTATTTTAAATCGTTTTTAGATGAAACATGCCTGCCGATAATGCCTTCAGGTATAAGCCGCAGTCTATCGCGAGACATTTTTTACTCCGCGATATATATTTCTTTTTGGCTCGATTGATTATTTGACGCGGATATTTAAAACGTTATCGCGATGCTCGTGAGAACGATTTAATTCTTGTTCGAGCTCGGTGGTAAAGCGCAAGGAGGTCTCCGTCGATTCCAGTCGAGCAGGAATCAACGGCTCTCTTCAGGAAATAAACACGACACGATCGAACGAGTTTCCATGGCGAAAAATATCGAAGTATCGCAGGGCGTAATGCAATATCGGTACCGGCCAGCTCGGATCGGACGTTCCCTCGGCGCGTTCGTCTCGCGTTTCGAAATGTCAAGTCGGGGGGAGGGGTTAGGGAGACAGAGAGAGAAAAGAGAGAGAGAGGTCCGTCACATCCGTTCAGGATCCTCTCCGACCAGGTAACGTTTAAAATACCCTCGCCAGGTTCCTCTCGGTGCACGTCGATCGGTTCAGCGGGTGATCTTACGAGAGAGGCGAGAGGACAGCCGGCTGGCTGCGCCCATCGTCGCGCGCGCACACCGAGAAGCAACCTCCTCGTGTCAAGCGTGAGGACAACGACGACAACGACGACGACGGCGACGGCAACGGCAACGGCGAGGCGGAGGAGAAGGAGGAGGAGGAGGAAGGGGAATACCGCCGGACGAGAGAGCAAGTGACATAAAGGACAGGGTGAGGCAAAGAGAGAGACAGAGAGAGGCACAGACGAAAGGAAAGAGGGACAGACGAAGGATGAATGGCCCCGGGAGTCATCAGCACCGCGGCTTGGGCATGCAGGGACGTTACAGAGCTGTGGTGTCCAATGGCGCCCCGTCGGGGCCGCACGCGCGCACCCCCGCGTCGTCTCACCCCCGCAACGGCGGCTGGCACCCCCACGGTCTGCACCAGCAGCAGCACCAGCCCCAGCAGCAGCAGCAGCAGCAGCAACAGCAGCAGCAGCAGCAGCAATTCGCCGCCGGCAGCAAGGAATACCCGTACCGGCAGTGCCCGCCACGATATCACAATGGGTATATTAACGAACCCGCGCAATTGCGGCCGCCGCGCTGTCGTGAATATACGCGAATTTTCGCGGCGTACACGTTCCAAGTGCACGGCTCGAGAGGACGAGGGCTCCGGCGATAGTACCGTGACAAGAATATTTCTGTAGAGTCGTCGGTAAATCTAATTTTTTTCACGCTGCCGTTGCGACGAAACGCTTTTGTGCCGATGGAGTAATATTTCCTTCGACGTGTCTTTTTTTCAAATCTCACCCCCGCGTATGTCGATACTTTTTACATTTCGATAGGATTTGTTAGTCTTATTAGAAAGGGAATGGATACACCGAAAGAACGATAAGGTTGCCACAACCACAATAATAGTAATATTTGGTTCAGCCACACGGAAAAAACGATAAGGTTGCCACAACCACAATTCGTACAACAAACATAGTGAATGTTGAGACAAACATAGTGAATGTTGAGACAAACATATATAGATGCACCAAAACAAAACAATGTGAATGTGACAACCACAGGACGTAGCTGTACCAAATTGTGGTTGTGGCAACCTTATTGTTTTTTTCCGTTCACAGGACGTGGCTGTACCAAATATTACTATTATTGTGATTGTGGCAACCTTATCGTTTTTTCCGTGTAACATTTGTTCCTGAAGGACGTACGACAAACTTTATTTCTCTATAATATAATTAATGCTATTAAATGTTTCACAAGTTTTTTGCGAAACATTGCTTGGCACAACTATTAACAACTCTTAATCTTTAAATACCCGCGTAATGGAATGTTACTCTTCCTCAGGCGCACTTGACATTAAATCCTTAGAAGTTACGGGAAAATTCAACGATAAAAAACTACACGAAGTTATTTCCTTTTATTTATTATGTTTTATGAAAAGTTTAAGCGGGTGAATGAAAAATCGTTTAGGTCAAATTGACTCGAGACTAGGCGAGTATTTAATCTCTAAGAGAAAGCTCTGCAAAGAGAAAGAAAAGTTTGGATGTATATTATATAGTGAAATGCAAAAATTAAAAATAATTGGAATAATTACTCTTAAATGCATATTATTTTTTAATTTTGGATTTACGTTACGATCGCGTCAGAAATGTTATCCACATTTGCTCGCCTGGGTGCCTTCCGGTTTGACACTTGGGCTGAACGTAATATGCGTGTGTTCCACGATAAGATCGTTTCGCGATGACGGAGAACTTTTACGCACGGCAACCCTCATTAGAAAAATGTGTAGGATGTATCGGAGGTGGGGTCGGATTTGTACTATACGTTGGCCCGTCTGAGAGATTTAACGGGATAAAAGATACAGTACTTCCGCTTTAATAGAAACTTTGTTCGACTCTACAAAAATTTATTTTTCAAAATATAATGAATTTATGACGGAAAATACCTATAAACATATTAACAAACGTGTTTGTATGTATTTTATGTTTACTTTTGCTCATTTAATCAGTTTTATACAGAGTGTCACAAGTAATTTATATTTTTTATGTTTATTAATATTTTCGGTATTAATAGTTTTTGAGACAATTTATTAAACGGATTTTTGCTTAAACTTCTTTATAAAAGTTGTATATAAAAGTTCTGTTAATCTACTTGACATCAAACGAACAAAGAGCTTTGTGATTTTATGTATACTTCTGAAGCTTATCTTGTGAAGATATAAATTTGAATCGCTTAACTAAAAGACTCTTTCGTATTTTGATATTTTTGACAGTGGACATTCATAACGTTAGACGGAAAAATCCTCTGATAGGGAATACGACAAATTTGGGACGCCCTGTACAATTTTCACGAACTTTCTACCAGCTGTAGAAAGTCCGGAGTAAATAGAATTCCGTTTATTCAACGCCTGGAAAACGCTCTCGATCTCTATCAGATCGTTCAAAAGTCGACACGCGTTTCATTACAGGATGGATCGAGCTTTTTTTTCTTTTTTTTCCCGCGCGGTAAAAATTCTCGTGCCATGTTCCCATTATTCACCGTGCATTTGTGCATCACCAGCTTAATACATGGTTTAGCAAAAGTGCCATGCGACATTATATAATATATATTTTATATATTTTTATATTATGTATATACAGGGTGGACAAAATAAAACGTGACGAATTTTTATCTACAAAAATATTGTTTGTAGAGAAAAATGTTTCAAACAAAAATTTTGTGACTTCGAGGGGGACATAAGATGGGTCAAACGAAATTTTTCTAGGTGGAGGCGTTTCGAAGATTTGAAGGTCACCTTTGATTTTTTAAATGGAATTATATGATTTTTTAAAATAATATGATGCCTCTAGTTATTCCGAGATAAAAATTCGTCACGCTCTATTTTGTCCACCCTGTATATATAATATAAAAATATACAAAATATATATTTCTAATGATGTATATACGAGATACATCATTAGAATACTCGTATACATATAATCATTTATATATTTTTTATGTAATTGTAAAAAGCATATATATATATAATAGACATTAATATACATATATAAAACTGATATATATATATAAAAAATATATAAAACCGACATACACATATTTATATATTTTTTATGATTTAAACACACACACACACACACACACACACACACACACACACACACACACACACACACACACGTGTGTATTATATATACATATATGTATGTATGTATATAACTAAATGTTGCATTCAGGCCAAGTCGAGAGACCACGGCGTCCGCGTGTATTTAATTTTCAGAGGAGCCGACGTTGAAGAGTCGACGATTCTCTCTAATCAACGATAATCAACGGGCCCGCCGCGATGACGTGCCCGCCGAGACGCGCTTTATTTCCGTGCTCTCGCACTTTGGAACCCTTTTTCATCGGTTTGCGCGCGCGGCGCCCATTTCTCGTTTATCTGCCCACCTTAATTTAAATCGGTTTATCGATTTTCCTTCTCTCTCTCGCCTCTTGCCGACCGCGCGCACTTTCGTTCTATGTATATGCAGCATCGCTGGATTTCATTAGACACGACTATTATACTCTTGTCGTATATAGACCTTGCAGCCTTACGGACTTACAAACGTTCAATTAGGATTTCCCGTTGAATCTCTCGTGTAGGGTGTCCCGATACTCTGCTTTTGATCTTGATGACAGAGTTTGGAGTCGGTAGTAACTCCTTGGAGAATATTTCGAGCAAAGCTGTAATAACTAATTTTTTAATGTAACGCTAAATTGAGCTTCGGATTGAAAATCCGATAAATCCGAAAGTTCGCATAAAAATTTAAACGAACAGTTTTACAATTTGTTTGCGCTTTACATATTTCATATAGCATTTAATTCGAAGATAGGATATGAGCGTCACGACTCGGTTTTAATTGAGGAAGATTCGATTCCAAGTAAATCGAAAACTCTGTCATTAAAATTAAGAGCGAGGATTTTTGTATATTTTGCATACGCGAACTATCGCTAGATAATCATAACTTTTTACTAATGACTTACCGTCAGACATTTAAAAATCTAGATAACTTAAAAATATTTCTTAAATACATCTCGAAGATATCTAAGTGAAGAATAATTAAAGATGTGCCGTTTTGATTCGCACAGAATTATCATGCAACTGCATGACGCAACATATTGGCATCCTCTTACAAATATCGAATTGATCCATCGTCGGCGGTTATTGTTTCGCAAACAAAAACCTAGAAAGAGTTAGAATCAACGCTAGAATATTTTATTTTTAACGCGATTTTTCGCTGCTCATATACGTATGTATCATTGAGAGGAAGTACGGTCGGCCAGCGGCATCCTGCATGCTAAAAACTGCAAGTTGCATGTAAAAAGACATTGAAAAAGTGTTGGCTCATGCGTTCGACTTGAATCACTATCAAGCTCTGCCTGTATAAATTCATGTTGCAAACGCGCGACATCTACAACTTCACGATTGCACGATTTTGAGAGGTGCAACTTTCTTTCTGTCTGTCTGTCGGAAGGTTGCACCAGTAGAAGTAACTTTGTAGAGTAAAAATTTGTAGCATGCCTGAGAAAATATGGCTGACATATAGATAAAGATTTATCTCTATTTGTATCTCTTTGCGGGATAAAATTCTCTAGAAAAACTCAACGTAATGATTCCGTTAATTATCCGACATCAATTTTATTTTGCTCTAGGAACGTATCTCTTCAGAAAATGTTATATTAAAATCACACTTTTTTAACAGGCGGCGAACTTAATTCGCGGTTTAATTAGCACAACAAGCAACACACGTCCCACAAGCAGTTTATCATTATTTTCCTCGACATTAGACAGTTCTGCCTATCCTCGCTGCGACGTGCGGTTAGGTTCAAACTGGTGTAATCTTGCACCATCTTGCGATCGCCGCTATTGACGCATGATATCGACATCTTTGAAAGCCATTTAGCTCTGCCAATTGACTCTAATAGAACGTACGTTTTTACTACGCCCGCTTTAACATTTTACTTTCCTAAACTTTTTCTATGCCATGTTTATATGTTTCACTGGTTATCTCGTTTAGCATGCTCGCGCATACTTATCAGTTTCGTGCAAGTATACATATGTATAGATTTTTCCCTCTCTCGCGACCGCGAAGCATCTCGATTCCCTCTCGCGAATGTTAACACGTGACGACTGGAGTGAAAAAAGAAAGAAGCAAGAGAACGCGAGAGGTTCCCGATAAAAACGGTCCCTTTTTCGCGGAAGTCGAAGGAAAAGTCGCTCGAGTATGATAATGCAACGAATGCAAATATAAATACATTAAATAAATTGCGAGCACAATGTGCAATATTGATGCCAAGCCGTACAAACGCACGGGCGAAATTATGTAAATAGCATTATGTTACATCATGTACTACGAGAGCGTGGTGTGACTATTTTACGAACGTCACGTCGTGTATTATGTAACGTTACAGTTTGGCTTCCATTGATACATATATTCTTTATGACGCCGTTCACAAAAGTAGCCGATTGTATAACGATAAATAAATCCGCGGCTAACAAAAATAAATAAACCCGCCGGCGCACCAGTTTGTCGAATCGTTAACTATTACGGCCAATTTATTCGTCCGTGCTTGTAGGTCAAGCAAATACGTAGAGAGAGAGAGAGAGAGAGCCGTTCCACTGCTATCGGACGTCCTCTCGGCCTCGGACTCATTGGCGAATTCGGTGTCGCTTTTCCATTAACCGAAAATTGAAGATGGAATCGAATATAACGCCGCTGAATATGCCAGTGACAAAATTATCACGGCTTTCGAATCTTTAATACGGCGAACACTTCTAATCTCGGTCAAAGGAATAAAATGTCCAGGCGCAAAAGTCCCGAGAAGCGAAAGATTTACTCGCGACTTTATTTATCAGCAAAATTCTGAAAGTGTGTATCGCTCGCGAAGTTATCGAGACGATATTTTCACTTCGCGACAGCGGTCCCGTCCGCTCTTGTTTACGACGCGAATAAGACGCGTCGCGGCGGACGTCGCTATCGTTTCAATTCTGATGACTGCGACTTTCATAACCGCTCGCGAGAAGAGGCTTGCTTAATTGCGAGCCTCTTGAATCGCGACGTTGCAAATCGACGTGATTCAAGCTCTTGCACGTAACACCGGAACGTTAACTCGCCAGTCTGCAAAAATCGCGGACGCGAGACACGTGGAAAAGGATGACTCTTGAACCTTTGACTGGCAAACTGGTGGCTGGGTCACTCGAGATCCGATGGCTATATTTGTTAGTTTTCGTAACATTATTCGTACATCTCCTTTACATCGCAAGGATGTCAAAAATCAAACTTGAAAATTGCTGCTTTTTTCCTGTTATTTTATATACTATATTTATGTAGTATATTTATACTATATAAATATCATATATATGCTATATATTAATACTATTATAGTATATTATACTATACTATATATTTATATTTGTGCTACATAAATATACTATATTTATATAGCATATAATATATACTATATAGTATATTTATATGCTATATAGTATATGCTATATAGTATATTTATATGCTATATAGTATATTTATATACTATATAGCATATTTATAGTATATAAAAGTTATATATAGTATATTTATACGCGGAACGACTTTTTGATTATCTAATAGAGTACGGGTCGAGAATGATTCAGCCACAGTCCTCTAAAGGGTTAAGAATGTATTGGCTATACAATCTCAGCAGAAAGTGACGTATATTGAGAACACAACAATTTTTGCATTTTCAGCATGTATTTGGATTCCATAAGATCACTGTTGGCTTTAACTGCATAAAATTAAACTAATAAAATGATTTTGGTAATTAAGGATGTTCAGGCGGTACAGGTATTTTTTCTCTGCTAAAAGTTAAGTTGCTTATGTACAATCAGTTTCAAGAGTTAAATCATTTTTCGCATTTTTGGCAACATTGCATGGCATTCGATAGTGTACGTGTCACTCATAGTCTTTTTATCTGTATTTGAGCGTATGTAAGCGAGTCGAGACAATAAACATAAACATAAATATAAACATTAAACATAAACATTATTAAATAAAAAGAACGAGTCCCCTAATTAAGCTAAAAATTGGTATAGACAATTATGTAGTCTTAATCACTCTGCTTGCAAAATTTCATATTTTTTTCATCAATTTTCACTGAGATATAATAATTTTTCCCCCGTTTTCCATAAGACTACGTGTAATTTTATTATTTTATTTTCTCAGTAACATTTCCTAAATAGCCTCAAACTTTGACAGAATTTTTTTATGATGAAATCTACAGAATCCAATTGGTTTTTGCGAGTTTTCATCATTTTAGTCGTAATGCCTGAACATCCTTAATATTTATATCTTTTATGCATATTCTTAGGATCGCTGTTAAAAAGCGGACGAGACTGTACATTAAATCCAACTTTGGAAATTAAAAATCGAAAATCTAAATAAAAAGAAATTATGATAGAATAATGATCATGGTACAAAAAGTGAGAAAAATCTGTTAAAGATATATTTTACATATAAATTTTACAATCTCGCGCGCGGTAAGATATAATTTTAAAAAATTCAGCATTTGAAATGTATTAGATGTGGCAACAACGCTTTTTTTTCTTCAGTTGGTAGCATCTTCAACACTAACTTACTCCCGTAACTACCTTATGACTGCTTAGTTTTAATTAATATCATTGTAACAAGCTAGTAAGTACGTTTTCTTTTTTTATATTGTTTTTAAGATCTTTGGTAAGCAATTTAAAAAAGTTTTAAAAACCAGTCATCATTTTTAAAATCATTTTAGCGTTTAAATTTGATATGTCGCAGTTTTTCATGAATCTCCATAAGAAATCATAGTAACTA
>NJRP01000284.1:98881-109864 GCA_003063835.1 Aphaenogaster floridana
TTAATGACAAACCGCTGTATAGTAACAAAAGAAGATAGTATATTTTGCGTTATTTAAGATAAAGACTTGAAGCATAAAATATTGTCTTGAAATTACAAGTCAGCTGATTGTAAGTCAGCTATTCTGCTAAGGTCCTAAGTCTCTTGCGAAGCAGTTCGCTACGCGCGTCATGGACGCGTGGAAAGAACGAGCAAACTTGTAACGCGCGCTGGAATGTCCACCTGCGATCTGCCGTTGCGTCGTGAAACGACACAACGAGGTACATCTCGACGATTTCTCAGCACCGTCTTAATTTTAATTTTGTCTCTCCTATATGTGTCTATATGTAACGGGAGACGATGTTCTTTTGCAGGTTGACATGGCAATAACCAAATTTTATTTTTTCATAGAGACCCTCGGAGGATCAATATTTATTTTCGATGCGAGCATCGGCAAGCCTTCAATATGCATGTATCGATCATACTACTTTCTGAGGCCGATAATTATTTCCGACGTCTTCAATTTTAGAAAAAAGGACTACATATACAAATTTTATATATAAAATATATAATATATATGATATATAAAATATATTATATATATATATATTATATATAAAATTTGTATAATTTGTATATATAGCTCTTTCTGAAATTGAAATATTTATTTATATATAATTGTACAGTTATATAAATATATACAGGGTGGGGAAAAAGTCCCGGACCCCTGAAATATCTCGGAAGGAGTGAGATATAGAAAAAAATGTTAAATACAAAAGTAGTAGGGTTCAAAGTGGGGCACTTGATGGTGATCTTGAACCCTGTATATACTAATTTACAATTATATGCATTTATGTGTAATTATAAATTATACATATATAATATATAATTATAAATTTTATATATATTCACATTGACCCATTGCTTAGAGTTTTCGTAAAACTCGCTTGTTTCATATTCGATTAATTCTCGAAAAGGCTCATCAATCATTTTTACTTCTTGTTCCACTCACAAATATTGATCGTCTGAGGCTCGCTTCTTAAACTCGACGTAACTCTCGTCCATGCTCTACCGCATATACGTAACAAACTATATACTATACTTTCTAGTAGCGTCTAGTTTCTAGTGTCATACGGGTCCTAAACTTGTTGTCGCGTGTGCCGCGGAAAACGCCAGAATTCTATACCCTACAAGAATATCAAAAGTCTTGCAAAGGCGACAAACGAGCGAGCGAGCGAGCGAGCGAGCGAAGAAAGAAAGAAAGCGCTGTTGATCCTTCCTAGATGCGTAAGAAGACATATCATTTTTTTCATTGCTCCGAGAAAGACACGCTGTCTCGCGTGCCGCGCTTTCTCTCTCTCTTTCTCTCTCTCTCTCCCCGTCGCGCCGCAGTGACAGGAGAGAGGCGAAAGGAAAAGTCAAAGACAGCTCATTTTCAACTAGCTTATGCAAACCAACAAAATTGCGAACTGGAACGAGCGTTCGATGGGCAGAAGACAACCTGCCGATCGCGCACATAGAAGAATCCGCGACTTTCGTGAAACCGCGTTTAATTAACGAACGCTTATTAAAGAGCAGATCCGCGTATTTATCGAACGAATCGAATAAAATTGCTTGTCGTTAGTGTATCTTCCTTTGCTGTTGTTTCTTTGTCGAATTTTTTATACATAATATTTTCAAAGACCTTCCCATACAGCACAGAACATTGCAGCAACATTTCGGCAATATTGTCATGTTACTGCAATGTTACTACAATGTTGCTGCAATTTCTGTGCTGTATGGGTCGTGGCGTATTTTATCCACAAATTAAAAAAAATAAATCTGAATTTATTTATTTAAATAATGAGAGTATGGCCGTGAAAACGACCACTTTGCTATGTGAAAAAAGCAAAGCGTTCTTACATGAATTTTTTAAATCGAGATTTGCAACTGACAGATATTGATGGAATTGCTTTAACTGCAGCAGTCTTGGCCCATCAAACGTAGCGTTCCTTAACAATTCTAGATTAAGATAGTGTAATTTGTCAGTAATACGTATCTTTAAGCACACGTAATGACCACTGTATCAATCGCAGCGAGGAACGCGGTCAATTCCTAGAATTCCACTTACGAAACAAACTTGAAACGAAATTATTTATAATTAATTATGTTCTGTACTTCCGGGAGAGAATTTCGTCTTGCGTAAGCAGAAATTTTACTCTCACAATGTATATTATTGTTTCAATTAATTATTAGTGAGATAAACAGAAGCCCGGAACAAAAGTAACTCTCTGTCCTTGTTCGAGAAATCGATTGTTGAGCAGCACCAAAAGTAATTGTTTCGTTAGCGGATTAACAAATCCGCGAGCCTAAATTTTTAAATGCGCTAAGCCTGTGTACATGTGTAAATAAGGAAAACACACGTTATACTTATGCATTACGCAAACAGTCAATTTGAATTTCTCGCCTCGTAACACGTTTTACAAAAATTATTCGGAACGAATCGAGATTTATACGGTTACTTGATATTTACTCCAAGAAAGTCTCACACCGACAAGTCGCAATAAGCAGGTATGCGAGTTCTCCTTTTTCCCTTTTTCGAAAATTTTACGCATCTTTTTCTCAAATAAATGCCTTTTATCCCGCTTCCTAAAAGAGACACGCTCTGTACCTGCATTTTACGAGTAATTCTTTATAGCTTTTGCACTTAAACCGTGTAAAATTCTATTGTAGCGCCCCACGGAGATCTTCCAGGGGATCTTCGGCAGTGAATGCGACGAGAAAGAGAGAATCAGGGCAAGACCCTTGTCTGCGCTATGCTCGTAAACGGGCAAATTCGTTTTTCCACCAGTATAATTATCGTGGTAACGTGTAATTCCGTCACGCGGTTAATGTCAACCTTAGGAAGTCGAGAGAGAGAGAGAGAGAAAAGAAGAGTGAGAGAGGGAGAGAGAGAAAAAGAAAGAGAGTGCGAAGGCTCGCGACTCGCAACCCTTTCAACGATAATCATATCAAGTGACCTGACACGATAGAGGCTTATTTTTCATATTCCCGAAACAAAGACGTCGCTCCAGTCTTGGAAGAGATGCGGGAGCATTCAATTCAATCAAATTCGCTGCCCGTTTGGCGGAAGTAGTGGAGACACGACTGGGTTATCATATGTACTGTACGTAGCTATTCTACGCTTTAGTCGTTAAATATTACGTAATCCTTTTTTTTCTCTCGCAATCGGAACGAAGAATGTTTCCAAACTGTTGTATCTTCTTTAAAACTCGCGGATTCTTCGGCGAAAACATGTAATCGAGGATTATTTGGGATCGAAACTGAAAGATTATATGGCATGTTAAGTCTCAAGACACAAATATACGACGTGTCGTTTTTCAATTAACGCTTGTACAAACACATACACGCAAAATAATTGCGAGATTGATGAAAACTTAATGTGGCGTATAATAATCAAAATATAATGTGTTGCAAATATAAAAGTTTATCAATAAACCTCGACAAGTTCCAGCTGAAATTGGAAATCCGAGAATCTCTATGCGAAACACTATTAATTCCTTTGGATCATTTTTAACTATTCTATAGGTCGCCACTGCTCCTACCTCATATGTCGTCACTTTGACTAAAACATTGGTTAACATTAAACTATGTGTATGTCAAAATGACCACACATTTGTCGTTAATTTAACTAAAACAAGGTGTCGAAATTAACAACATATTGAGTAGGAGCAGTGGCGACGTATAGAATAGTTAAAAATAACCCAAAGGAATTAACAATGAAGAAAATGCGATAGTTCTGGATACGTCCTACCGCGAAAACAATTTGTTACATATCCGCGAAAGTCGGTCTACTGTTAATTTTTCTAGAGTGTTACGGACCGTCATTTTCTAGCATAAAAAAAAGTGGTTTAAGATATTCTGTAAATACGTAAGCGATATCTTCCTATCGTCCACTTTTCTTTTTTATCGAAGATCGTTTCTAGCACGGATATGAAAGATTATTTTGTTTTATACAGAATTACGTTAACATTTTAGGAATTCAAAGAAGAGCTTCGTCAAACTGCGTGATAAACATTAACGCGTAAACGTTATTAATTCGTAATATGTTGGCGGGGACGAAAGGCGATTGTGCAAAGTTGCGTAAGAGGGAACGTGTCGTCGCTTCTAGCACGTTGTTCCAGCGTACGAATGAATTGTTTTTCTTGTATGTTAACTACGATCGCTAATATTAGGAGCAACGGCAGAATGGTTGCTCGACGATCTTATCATTTTGCCGCAGCTGCACAATGATCGCTGCCGTTATTGCTGCATAAGTTACACGATGTTTAATTTGTTTACTATCGTATTGTTATCGCAGTTGCGTATTTTTGCTATCATTATCATTTTACTATTGCAATGTCGATCATTACGATCGTTATGACTATTACTTACGTTATTATTAATTTTGCAATTGCCGTATTAATTGTTATATCGCATCCGCCAGCCAGACGAACAGGCTTTACTCACTTAATCTACAGTATATTAATTTCGGAATGTATGTGTGGCAGTTCACAATCCACGAAAAACTCGAAAGCGCCGCAGAAAATAGACTATTGTACAGACGCAAACACATAACGATGCCAAACATTACATATTGCTAGCATTACGTTTTATTATTATTATTATTATTATTATTATTATTATTATTATCTTTATGATTATATATCATATTCTTATTGAACAGATTACACATTTTTCATATTAAACTAACATTGAGTTGACCCTCTTTCGTATTGTCATTTTTGTTTTTAACTCGTTTCCCCCTGTTACACCCCATCAACTCGTTCCATCTTTTTACGCGTTTACCGATCATTTTCCGCGGAAGTTTTTAAAAATGATTTACGAAATGCATATACATACAATATCGCGTGATTCTCATCTCGGAAGCACACGCGCTCCTCAGGCAAATTTAATTTTACGTCGAGTTAATTAAAGCTCCAGGGCGCATGTGCGAATTGTTATTATCTAGTCTGCAATATTTCCTGGGTCTTTAACTATTTCGGTGTCGCTCTATTGGCGTGAAAAATACGGACTATTTATATCGGTGAACTATAACATTGCACGTTCGCTCGGTCTCTCAAGCTCTCGACATTTCTAAAGCGGAAAGAAGGGTGTACGGAGTAGAGGAAGGGGTGCGAGGGAGGGAGGGAGAATTGGCACGTGAAAGCAAGAGGAATGAAAGCGAAAGATAGGGGGACGGGGAAAGCGCGGGGTGTGGGGAGGGGAGGTTGTTTCGCTCGCGAATGTGCTACACGAGAGGGTGACGAGGGAGGATGGGGTGGGGAGGGTGGGGCTCGAGAGAGAGAGAGAGAGAGAGAGAGAGACTCAGTCTACGCACTCGAGAATTTAAGACGGATATGCTCATATCTCTCGGCATTTGGGGCGGCGATTCACGGACACCTTCATTCGCTTTAAAGAGACGCTCCCTCGCGCCGATAGCTCGGCTTTAACGAAAAGCTCCCTCCAGCACGTAGAATTTATGGAGGGTGAAGCCACGGGCTTTGGAGTATCGAGAGTTTCTCCCCTTCGGGGCTTTCTCCCCTACGTTCGTTGACGCGTCTCGCTCCGATCCTCTCTCTTCACTTCCTCCCTTCGTTCCTTTCTCCTCGCCCTTCGTACCCGTAAAAAAAACGCCGTTTGTTTTTCTTCTTTTTCCTGTTGTCTTCCCTTTTCTCCGTTGTCCTTTGCACGGCTCCGCGATTGAGCCCAGCTAAAATCGAACGTGTTTTGAATGGCTACACGTTTCGCTTTTCCTCTTTTCTTCTTTAGTTAGGGCGTACCTTGTCGAATTGATTTAAAGTCAATTCTTGTGCTCTTTTTATTGTACATATATATCCAGGATATCTACAGCCTTTTTTTTTAAAGATACCCGGTTTTTCTCGCATTGGTCGTTCTTGAAACACATTGTCTTCTATCAGCCTTTTCTCGGATTATGAAGAAAAGCGAGACATTTTCGTTTGTCTCCAATTAACATTCATTCCAACTTTTTGCACATATCCAATCGCTCATTCGGTTTACACCTGCAATTTTTCTCTGCTCTATATGTCGGTTTATATCCTTTCTGTGTAGTACTTAGTTTTATTTTATAATTTGAACGCAGCGAACAGTAACAAGAAAGAAAGAGAAAAAGAGAGAGGCAGTTGGAGAGAGGGGTAGCCTGGTCAAAATCAATCTCTACGGGATTAAAGCACCCCTCGGGATTGTATCGCGTGGACGACGACGTAATCACGAGATACCCCTGTAGAAAACCAGTGAACTTTGAAAGAATAATTGGAATCTAGTTTTTAACTTGTAAATTCCTTCTCGCGATCAGAGATCAGTTCAAAGACTTTCGAATACTTCCCAATTTTTTGTAAACGCGCCACCCTTCTTCTAAGGACTACGTTTATAAACTCTGTAGTCCAATTTATGATCACACAGATTGTGTTAATTGACTCTTAATACCCTGTGACTTTTTCAGCCAAACTATGCAAAAGGGAAGTGATTCTTTCGATAAAATCGTGATTGTTTCTTTTCTACTATTACTATAGATATTTTTACGATTGATCAACTTTTTCCATCAAACAGTAGAAACAGTGCACACATGCACGAGTGTGATGAGAATCACGCGGTATATTGAAGATGACCGTCATTAAAACAAAACATCGAATCAGGATGCATCTTTTTGTTTGCGATCGTATCGTACGTAAATATAATACATTTAATTATTTATCATAAGTATCTTTTACCACACACATCCCTCCGACTTCTCCCTTCCACCCAGTCGTGAAAAACTTCCGTAAAGGATCGGAAATCAAACGAAAGATTTACTTATTTTGATGCATATATATACCTTTATATATATATATATATATATATAAATACGTAACAAATCCACACACACACACAAACACACACACACACATACACGTATATAATGTATATATAAATATATATATGTATATGTATTAGAATCCAATAAGACTTTTATACGCGGATGCACTCTATAAAACCGAAGATTTAAAGATTTACACAAATATAATAAATATATATAATATAGATCGAGAAACACACACACATACGCAGAGACGAATATACTATGCGGATATTTTTCTAGTATGTCGTCGATATTACGTCGAATTGAATTTCTTTCGTTTTTACGAAGAATACTCTGATGAAAAATTTTCTTAGAATTTTTCATATATCTACAATTTTTTTAATTTCTATATAAATCTTATAAAAAATCTTTTTTTAAAAAATTTCAGACTTTTTAAACGAATTGGAACACTTTGGTACCCTATTTCTCGTTGTGTACGATATTAAACGCAATGATGAAGTTTATATGCTTCTGTAAAAAAGAAAAGACATTACAGAGTTGTATTTTATTAGGCAATAGAATACAATTCTACAGTCGGGTCCTTTTTTGATCACTTAATTATCCTGTTGAATTCTATTCTTTATAAAGAAATCGAGGAAGAAATGTAGATGTGTTTTTAAAAATAATAACTAATTTCGAAGATATATGGAATTGAATTCATTCTCGCAGAATGAATTCCTATCGATTTCTTCTTAGGCACTTATTTTTTCCAGAATTGCGACATATAATTAAGAGTCCATACTGTAAAGTTGCAATAGAACTTCAGTCGCGAAATTGTAAGCGTAATATTTATTTTTCATCATACGTGACATAAGATCAATTTAACGTTGAAGCACACGAGATCGCATACTCGACGACGTTGAATCGATCGATTTGGAATAATTGAGTTTAGCAATGGGACAAAGGAAGGTACTATCGCCGCCCTTAAAAAAAAATATATATATACACTCGCGCATTATCTTCACGAATCGCTGCTTTATTGCCTTTCCCTCTTTGAAAACGGTCAGCGAGGCATTACGTGAAGAATAAGGAGCGTTAGGCTGTAAGTTACGTGTACATGTGTATACTAGAATACAATGTACAAAAAGCAATATTTACCGCATACCTATACATATATGATTGTTACGTACACACCCGTACGCATATACGTAAAACGATTATACGCCCACCCTGCTCTCTCGACTCGATATTGCTCGATTGTCGGAAATTTGCCATTTCGATTGTAAATTACACGGTAGGATGCGCTTTGTAAGGATGCAAGTATTGTGTATATTGTATATAATCTGGTGACGAGTGTGTGAACGAAAGCGACTAAGACAATGTTTAGAGAAAGAGTCGTTGTCCAAGGAAGATAATGTGTCTTACGTATGGCAAATAGACGATGAGAAAAGCTCTCACGCGATATTTCTCGTACTATACAATTAACGGTTTACGAAATAATAGGTGTGTTCTTCTCGCGTTAGAGGGGCTGAAGGTGTAATAGTTTGATAATTATTTGAAAGAGAGAGAGAGAGAGAGAGAGAGAGAGAGAAAGAGAATGAAAGTGAATGAAAGAGAGATAGAGAGAAAGAGATACCGATTACAAAGTTACGAGGTCTGCTTTGTCTTGTTATAATCAAATACTTTGTATTATGTAGCACAGGTTGTCATTAAACGTGTGAACAAACCTATATCATTAAAGTCACTTCAATCAAATTGATATATATCAAGCAAAATGTGATATCTTATCATATATTGTCCTTACACATCCTCTTATACTCGGTAGGAAATTGTGGAATCTGCTAGTAAGAATGTAAAAATTCCCAAATTCTCCTTCGCAAGAATTATACAGGATCGAAGACATAATTTTCTTATTTTGCATCTTTGTAATTATAAATATTTTAGTAATTGCGGCCCTAAGTGAGACTTGTGATATTAATTAAACAGCAGGAGATTGAAGAGTAAAATTTTCAGAGAAAGATTCTTTAATTTACCACGCTACAGGTTCTTGTATTCAAATCGTATTTCAGGTGATTTAATGAAGTTTCCCGGTCCATAATCATTGATGCGCCGCGATCGTTTTTCTGCCGTTTATTTTCAACTGATTTATATTCCCTTTTTTCTCGTGAAACGTATCCTCTTCATCAGAGTCGATCTCCACGATCGGTTGCCAAGGAATCGGATTTACGTATGCTGGCTTTGCTTTCTGATGAGCTAAAAAATAATACGCCAATTCATTTTAAGATATTTGTCAATTTTCCATATGAAAAAATTGCAGAGCAATGCAAACATATATATCCATCTTCCTTTTCTGTAATGGACTCGAAATTAATTTGTTTGGATTGTGCCGTTTAGTTATAACAGTAGTTATTATCTTTTGTAGTATCATGACGCGAAACATTCTGTAGAGGGTGATTTTTAATTACGTCTCAGTATAATTGAAGATATAATGAAGAATCATTCTGCACACACAATTCTCTGTGCTCTCATTTTCCAAGGAGAACAAAAAAGTCAAAATAATGTCAATTTGACATCATATTGACCAAATTTATGTCATTTTTTGGTCATGATTGAAACCTCGATCTAAAAATCAAAAAGACAATAAAAAAGGAGTCAATATAAAACAAATATAAATATGAGAGAAAGCCAATATAGGTCGCGGCGGATCTTGGTGCCTAATAATTATTTTGTCAATTTTTCTGCTCATGCGAACTACGCGCCGCATATTCGTCGGTCTTGAAACATAATCCTTACATGAAGCCGGAATAATTAATTCACTTATTAAATTGATAAGCAATTTAATAATTTGATACTAACACGTATCTATGAGATCCTTCCCCGAAAACTGTAAAGAAATTATTATCTCCGAAAAATAACACCTCAACCAGTAGCCAGTGAGAGGATTCGAGCCTGATCTCCCTACAATCCGTGTGGGCGTCCTATCAATTCGACCATCGAGGCATGTGGTGATATTTCTCGCAATAACAAATATATGTTGGAAGAACGGCTTGTTTCAGGCGACGTATTTTAAACAATAATAATAAGCATATGTGATAAATTTTTAAATCGACCCGACTGGCAAGAGATGGTATTCTATTAATTACCACGTATCAACCATACGGATTGTAGTCCTCTACGTGTAATAAATTTAATATTAATAAATGCTAACGCATCTATTAGATTCTAATACCATCTCTTGCCAGTCGGGTCAACTTAAAAATTTATACACATATATTTATTACTACTGGCGATTTAGAAAATTAAATTTAAAAAATAATAATAAGAATTAAGACCGATGAAATTAAACAAATATAAATATGAGCGAAAGTCAATATCGGAGACAAAGTTAATATAAAGTCATTTTTAAGTCATCTGAGATCGAGATTTCAATCATGACCAAAAAATGACATAAATTTGGTCAATATGATGTCAAATTGACATTATTTTGACTTTTCTGTTCTCCTTGGGTTGCATCGGTCATTCTGTTATACTGATATTGTATTTCACGTACGAAGCAGTCCTTGCGTGGCGGGTTTGGGTTTGTTCTTAGAGTTCTCTCGCCATTTCTCGTACGCCCTCGTGCTCTGCTCCAGCCTCCTTTCGCGCTTCTCATCCATCTCCCTTTGCCTCGTCTCCTGCTCCTCACGCCGGGCTACAAAACAGGGCATACCAATTCTTAGGGCTTTAGCAGAATGGCTGATTTGTAATTTCAAAACAATGTTTTATGCAGGGTTGGGAAGTAACGCGTTACTTGTAACACCGTCATCGTTACTTTTACTTTTTAATAGTATCATTGATTATATAGTATAACGATTTGGCAATGATGTTACATTTTTTCATAACAGTAACGATAACGCCAGGATTGGGAAAGTTACTTTCGAAAAGTAATTCGTTACCATTACTTGTTACTCATTGAAAAAACGTTAAGTAAAAGTAACGCGAAAGTAACGCGCATAAAGTAACGCGTTACTTTTAGTCGTAAAGTAACGAGTTACTTTTTTCAATGAATAACGAGTAACGATAACGACAGCTTTCCAAAAGTAATTTTTCCAATCCTGGCATACCGTTTCCGTTATAAAAAAAATGTAACGTCATTACCAAATCGTTACTATAAAAAAGTAACGATAACGGTAACGGCGTTACAAGTAA
>NJRP01000284.1:115342-155875 GCA_003063835.1 Aphaenogaster floridana
ATATAGCACAGGGTCTCTAGTTCAACTTTGTATTCCCGTTTATATTATTTTTCCAATCTTCTTTATGTATCTCTATTACTTTTATTTCCGCTTTTCTACTTTCAACTCAAACTACCGATTACTTCGGCCTAACCAAAAAATTTTTTTCGGGACGAAACACGTCCGAACACGTTGACCGCTAGCGCGCCATGTGACACGAAATGTCGATGAACACAGGTTATGTGCCCTGTGAATCGTGTCCACAGGCGGTCCGAAACGAAATCGTTGTCAGCGCGCTCTGAGTACGCTAATGAATTGGACCGAACGTTAGTATCGTAATCACCCTGAGCGCTGTAAGCGTGAATCGGACCGCGGCCTAACAGTCGAATGGCGACGATGATGATTTGATGAAATTTACACAAATGATCGATGATAATTTAAAAAAATCTTTGGACGAAAAAACATTAAAAAACGTTAAAAAACGATATCTTGCTACTTTGCTTTTGTACAAGTTTTCTCCTTTAACTCCCAACAATATTCCCAAAACTCTTTAAGTCTGTTATCTCCATTGGAACAAAAATGTCGAAAATCCTGTATGATTTTCTTCTGGAAAAATTCGTCGCCCGCCGAAAGAGACAATGATTTCCACTTGCGGCTGACCATATGATTCCAAGACCACAAAAAGCCCATCTAAAATTAATAACAATTGTAATTTTTATTAGGCAAAATTTCGAACAAGTATACTGTTGGAAGAGAGCGTAAGAGCTCTGAAACATTTTGCATTGTAACATGCTTGAATATTTTTCTTCATATTTCATTCAAAGTGAATCCTTGCATTGAATCTAAATCTTATTATATCTATGTTATTAATTCATAAAAGTTTAAATAATTGTTTGCAATAAGATCACTTACTTTTCTATCTATGCTATGATCATCCTTCTTTCCACCAACGTGTCTGGTAATGTATGCTTCGTGCGGGCTAGACTGATCCGGATGAACCGGATATCTTTTCTGTCCTGTATTTCGCCGCACGACGTTGGTACCAGTTCGTGGACGCGGCCGAGTATTCGTAGTGGATGGCACTAATATAAATGCATTACCAGTAATGTGAACGTATTGACGATCATTCTCAGTATTCTCGACTAAGCATGGCATGAAGCCGAATCTCTGCAGAATTGCTTCTTGGAATAAAAACAGCCTTTGCGCGTAGGTATCTTCTCGGAATTCTGTATATATATATACATTTTTATTCATTATTTTTATCAAATAGGACAGTTCTTTAATGATAATGCAGTCAGATTAATTTAGGACAAACCTTCAAAGAGGTGCCGCTTATTTGCCATCAAACATTCCGTATCGAGTGGTATGAAAATAGGCCCTCTGAGAGGATCGCTCTTCAAAGTATATGGTAGCGCTAACAAATCGCTGGGAATCGGTACCATCTGTATCCCACACATTTGAGCTTTGCGTTGCCAAACGAATATCTTACAGACAGAGATTGATCAGCAATTCGATATTGTACTCTCGTTTTCTAACGGAAGAAAGGACAAACTGTTACTTACCAGATCGGCCACTATACTGCCGGATGATGCTACCCATTGTGCTACGAGTTCGTAGGAATTATCTACTTTGTAAATAGACTGATATCTTAAGTGACCCCATTCGATCCTGTCACTTTTATTATTGATGTCGATGTCAAGATGAGTGTGTTTATACAGTGGCACTAAAAAAAGAACGAATTACACAGATTGTGACTCGCTTTATATATCTATACGTCATTGATGCGAATATCTCTCAATCATCTTTTTTTATGTCCATATTGTATATGGATTTAAATACATTACAAATTCATTGTAAATTAAAAACTTAACTCTTCTTATATTTTCAAAAATATTTATAATGTTGTGATATGAAGGACATATTCATAAATTGCGTGCTGAATATTTTTTGTATTACCTGTCCAACTTCTATCATCCATCGGTTCGATTAAATCGATGTCGTCTCTCAGAAATGGTGAAACGTTGGATTCGTCAATAGTGTCGCAACTAGGTATTGTTATGGGATTTGAAACTGTTGCTGAAGATGTTGGTTCGCACCATCCTTTCGGCGGTCTCATCTCGACCTCCACCCACTCATTCTCGAAACTTTGTAGATTCCCGAGCGGAGCAGAATAGTCCGCGGCTGTTATAAAAAAAATGCGATTAAATTGTGAGTCCTTAAAAATTCGGTCGCACTATTTACCTTTTTGATTTTCTTTATCCTGCACAATGTGATATAAATAAAAACCCAGGACAAATGGTTGCGAGAAATCGCCGGACGCATGACATATCAATTTGTCTTGAATCATCCCCTGTACAAAGATAAAAATTGTTATTATATAATCCTTTACAACAAAACTTTAAATAAAATGTATAATTAAAATCTTTCCTTTTTTTGTTTAAGCGCAATGAAATATGCAAAAATTTTTTTTAAAGCGACGTTTTCGTTTTAAGCAGTGTCTCACTTGCCAAAGAAACTGATATATGTATTTCCTGATATAAAAAAAATGTATTTCTATTTCAATGTACCTCTGTTTTACAATGTTTTCTAAATGTGCAAAGATATACAGAGATATGCAACATAAGCAATGTATGCAATAAATACTAGTTGAGATTAAGTACATCATAATATCAAATTCAAATTGCAAACTGCATCAAATAGATAACAAAACTTTTCCAAAGTCTCACCTTCATGATATTAATACCCTGTTCGACTCCCATGCCGCCTTCTATGTGGTTATTTAACCATTGAATCGCATCGGCGCTAACAAAAGTTTGACTAGGAAGCGAAGGATGTTGTGTTAAGAAGCCAACACCAGTTTGAGGATGTTTCATGGCCTCCAAAATTTCCATGTTCGTCGCATTGTTTTTTATTTTGGTCAGTTCCTGGTTTGCACTGTAAACAGGTGTAATCAAGTTTATAATTACTTCACTTATATATTTGTTACTAGATTGACCAAAGACTATCTAGAAGATTCATTGCTTATTTTCACAATCAAACAAGAAAACTCTTCAAATAAATTAAAGTGAAAACACACACAATAACTCTTCGCTTCATAAATCTTATAAACTTTATAATTAAAGTTTTAATTATTTACTGGTGATTTGTAAAAGAGTTTTCTGCTTATAATTGAAGGTTTGTCCTAAACTAATAAGTCACTATGTGTGGCTTAACATTAGATGGTTCATAATTAACATACCCAAATGAGTTATATCCTGTATATGAACATCGATACTTTTAAACAATATTCTGTGTGTGAACATCGATATTTTAAAACAAAATATAACCCAGCAAATTGATGCATTTAGTTGTTCTATTGCTAAAGTGAATATTATTACAGCAAATGATATTCTTGTACCTGTCGTCGTTAGCGTCGAAATGATCCTGTTGCTGTTGCTCGAGCGACAACGGTAAAACAGCTTCACTGGCAGGTGACACACGTCCTCTGTCCATCACTTTGGAACCAGATCTGAATCACGTATGAAAATGAAAAACATTCATTAAGTAATTATACTAGCGCGTAGAAAGAAGATGCAGAATTTACGAAGCGATATGTTAACGCTATCTAAGACAAGCAAAAATGTTTCATTCTACTTTATGTCACCTTTATGTCATCTCATAGCAAATTAGATAAAAATTTTACAGAAACAACCCCCCACGCTTTTCTATTGCAAAATAATGTTATTCAAGTTAGATAGTTGTTATGTATGTGTGAATTTTATTTTTGAAAAATTTCAAGAACAAAAAATATACAAAATACCACTGTTCTATCGAGTATTCTTTTAATCACAGACAAGTTTAAATTTTATATCCTTTATGGAAAGTAAACGAAGAAAGAAAATTTCCTTGTTGGCAGGCTGTTATTTATTGCAACTTCACCTTTTTGCCAATAATTCTCAATGATACAACTTTAAATTAACATTCCTGTTACATTCCAATTATCTAAAAGAACAAGCGTACCATTTATTTGCGCTCAAATTAGTCAAAAGTAAGTTAAAGTAAAAGTTAGTTTACCACGATTTCTCTTTTAATATAAAATAATATAATGGATTTGTAACTCTGCGTACTTAACACATGCGAGACTAAAAGAATACTCGACAACATGAGTTTGAGATTAGAGCGTACCGTACATTTACATATTATAAAGTAAAACGCGTTTAATGTTCGACGTCGTACGCGAACAGTTTCGTATTCTTAATCTGAATTGCGAAAGGAATAAGAGAGTGAGACCAACCTGTTTGGCACGTGGCGAGGAGTGTCGAGGCACGTACGGGCAGCTGCAGCGGTATTCACTACATGCCTCTCCTGTACAGAGGAGCAACAACCCCGTCACTCCCTCACTCACTACCAAAACGCTCTAAACGGTCACACAGAGCATACATACAGATACCGTTGAACTCTCGTTTATCCTCGGCACGTCGTATATGTATGCTCTCTGGACCGGACATTAGTTGGAAGACAAACAGAAAAAGATGAAAGAAGCTGAAAGGTATGTGGGGGGGGGGTCCACCTTAGACTCTCTCGCTTTCCTCCTAATGCGTTGCACCTGCTCCACATCGAGTGACATCGAGAGGATATTAATCAAAGTGTCGTGGCGATTGTTATCAAAGCCCACGATGAGCAAAAGTGAGGAGCAAAGATAACTTGTTATAGTACATGTAGTACGCAAAGACACTCAGGTGTAGTACTTTATATGAAAACCACGCAAAACAAGAAAAAAGACATGCACGATAATAGTGGAGCCGAAAACGTTGTATGCAATGCGCTTATGTCAGATGTACCGGTGCATCCTTTTTTAGTTGTGCTTCTGATCTTAGCGAGAGTATGGCACAATCACCGAAAGCGTTAAACTGAAAAGAAACTGATTTAATATATATACCCATATACATTGTAAAATAATATCAAATTCCAATAAAGCATCAAAGAATAGTTCACTGATCATGTTACGTTTATGCTTCATATCATCATCGAGCATTTCACCATCAAACGTTGCTCTTTGACTGTCCTCCTTTATTTAAGTCAAATGCACTCTTGTACTGGACAAATAAGTTCTACTTAACATCAAATGCACACTGAAAATATGTAGCATTAATGAGATATAACATGTGTTTCACAAAATCAATAAGCCAATTAAACACAATATAATGCAAAAGTGTTTCGCTCCAGTGATTGAACATTTGCCGTACATAATAAACCAAGCAAGAATGAAAACCATCGACACACCAATTTGGAATAGTCCACTGAAAAAAAAGAACAAAAGAGGAGTCTGCAAACTACGCAGTTAAAGATTGGCGCAAAGCAACAATGCTGAAATCATCAAGGTAGACATATTCAAACCTTGGTCTCGGTTTCTCTGGCAGACGGTTGCTTCCAAGTCGCTCCCTGAAAGGAGAGCTGCCGACTAGATTGGTCTGGAAAGTATGATGACATGTATGGGTAACTGTGAATGGTAATGATTAAGCTGATGATATCGTGAAGATGTATATATAACTAGAATGCGATGTTCAACAATAAAAAGTGTCGCTCTCGTATAAGACATTAGATTATGTATGTATATATATATATATATATATAACGAGAGAAAAGAGTGTAAATCAAACACATCGTAACATCTGACGCAAACGGATAAGCTCGCTAAAAATCATAGATGCACATTCAATGCAAAAATATATCAAGCACGATCACAGTTATCGTGAGATTATATTGTATTGTGTAAGCTGGCCTGATCATTCCAGGTAACACGTATCAAAGAAGCGATTTTATCAAGAAACTCGAATACATCTAGCCTTTAAAAATGGGGTAAAATTGCACCAGCAGGGATCATTCCACATCCAAGTAAAAAGAGGTTTTGCAATTCCAAGTTTTCAAAAGAGACGATGAAATGTTAATGTATTATTTTTTCGTAGCAGCCTGTAAACGTCTATTCCACGCTCTCCGAATGATCTCGAAATCTCCTTTTTACTGTTTTGCAAAATTATCTTTCCTGCTGCAACTTTACTTCGTCTGTAGTATTCTATATCGGGAATAATATTTTACGTATATGACAGTCTGTAGAAAATCAAAGATCTTTCCAAGAAATTTTTTCTCATTATACCGTTCGCAATTAATTAGTCGGAAGCTCGTATGAACGAGAATCCCAACAACTGGTCTCAGTGTATCGAGGCTACAGGAGGGGAGGATATACCTGGTTAGTGAGGAATATCAGGCTCGTGCTGTGCCTGCGTCTGGTCAAATGAGAGGCAGGATCTCTTGGGGGGACACCACCTAGAGCTGTGGGGCTCTGAAACATATCATGCTGAAAAACCCCTCCCCATACAAACATTCCAACTACCTATCGCATACCTATACGTATGTAATATCGAATTTATAGACCTATTTGTAAGTAGAGACCTATTGTGACTTTGTAATCATAATCTTGATTTGCTGTCAACGTGTACATTTCATAAATACTTTGATATGTATTTCGGAACGATCGTCTATGTAGTATAAGTATAGGGGTATAAGTATTATCGTTAAGTAGTAAATTAATACTGCTGAATGTTGCTATTGTATATGTTATAGGCTGACGTTAACGCAAAGTGTCAAAAGAAGCTTTGTAAAAAGCCGTGCATTTCTTTTAGTTTCCTAATTATATATCCTATATAAGTGTCTTGTATATTTTTTCCAGCATGTTATACAGCAATGTTTTATCTACAGACAATTGATAGAATTAGATTTTGTCAGAAACCGTTATTTCGCTAAGATTACATTTTATGCTACAATAAAAATATGCTTACAGAAACTGCGTAATTCAAAAGTTAATAAGGTATAAATAATTAACAAAAGCATTAAAATAAATTTGCGCAAATCAATCAAATATGAGCATGCAACATTCAAGTATAGTATAGAGGAGATATTTAAGAAAATACAACTTTAATACATTATTTTCTCGTATATATGCAAGAAAAAGATTGGCTTCAAAAATTCTTATATTCCGTATACATATATAAAATATGATTTTTATTATATCTTTGTTTGTTTTTTCAAATATCAGAATAAAAAAAAAAAGAATAGAACATATCTCCTCAAACAGCATAATTTACAACGAAACTATCAAGCAATTTTAAATAAATATCACGTAGAATCGAATAACTGCAATTAAAATCTTTGTAAATATAATGGGATGTCCCAAAAAGATTTATATCAGCAGCATATGTGCAAATCTCTTACACAACAATAAAGATCTGATATGAAAATTAATGATCAAATTTTTGTTAAAGATAATAAAAAAAATGTCCTTTCAGTATAAAGTTTTGTTACTATGATGCAACTACTTTTTGGAACGTCTTCTATTACTTGTTAAATTATTATACATTTAAAATACGACGTTTAACATTTCTAACAAATAATTAATAATTTAAGATTCATTAATTCATCTCTATAATACAGCTATAGAAAATTAGAAAAGAAAAAATTACCCAGTTTTTGTTGGGATTCGGCCGTCGTATTTTGTTCAGCCACCCCTCGATGAAGCGTAGGAAGCCATCCATCAATGATGCCTGTTCAGCATTGCTAAGCGGAGTGTATATATCGCATCTTGGAGAACCTTCTAAAATTTTGCGGGTCGCAGGATTATTATATGGTAATAGAAATACTCGAAACCTCCAATATTTGAGAGCCTGAAAGAAAACATATTTGAGATCCTGAAATAAAACGTATCCACGTTAGTACTTTCTTAATAATGTGGGAAACCGGATTTCTGGAAATCCACTCACTTCTACTAAAGCAAAATCAGTGTGGCCTCGTGTACAAATGTAATGGTCCAGATAATTCCAGTTATAGGTCTCGAGTTTCTCTGTGGTGAAAGACACCCGCGAGACTTCGTATGTGTCGTGGTGCGGAGCATGAAATCGATATTGATAGTGAATATTGAAGGGTGGGTAAGGGTGCCTACAAACATAATTATTGCTAATATTTGTTGCTTGAGTTTATGTGTTTGTATAACATGTTGCACTTGGGGGGAAAACGCTAGTTATAATAAAATGTATTTAAATATATTTTATTATGTGTTAAGTACAAGTTTTACATTCTATTTCTTAGTATCTATCCATTAAAGTTTTTGGAAAAAAAGTTTTATAGAGAAAGAATATAAAAAATATACAAGAAAATAGAATTAATTATAGTAAATAAAATATGGTAATTTAATTAAATTATAAAATGGTATTAAATGGTAATTAAATTTTTGCAACATACGAGATTAATAATAAAACATAAAAGTTAAGTCCATAAAGAAATTAAATTCAATGCAACCAGTTAATCGTGGTAAAATATCCCAATATAATATTAAAAATTATATATTTAATATTTAATTAATATTTACCGTGGACGATATCTTGTAACTGTTATAGAGTTATCAAATAGTGATATTTTGTGAAAAATCCTTCCAATGCTAAGCAGATATTCTTCTTTAGGCTCGGATTCGGTCTGTCTGCCGCGCATTACCGTACTAATCGCGGGAGCGGTATTGCTGCCAGAGGCGTTGCTTTGATTGTTAACCGACGGTAAAATAATTAGCTGGAAACCCTTAATATAATACAATATTCATGTGATTATTCCAGAACACACAGATACAACTACTTAAAAATTACGTAAAAATGTATAAAATTGAATGCTTTATTTATACTTGGGCCAAACGCTGTGACACCAGCTCTTTAAACACTTCCACTGTTGTGAGCGGTTTCTTGTATATCGCTCGCTGTTGGGCAAAATCAGCGTTAACATCGTCTGGGAGAAGATTGTAGTCCGAGACGACGTAATCGTTTTGTAAGCTTCGCTTGTCTGGGAAGTAATCAGTAGTGATGGGCAGGCACGCGGGAATTGTTAAAGATTTCCAGTCGACCCCTATTTCGAATAAGGTTTTAAAGTAAGTGAAGCGATTAAAAATCATTCTATATATATGCAAGAAGAAACAGATAAGTTGCAATTTTATAGCTGCTATTCAAGAATATTTTTTTCTAACTTCAAAGCTTTCTAGCTTTTACTTTTATTTGATATCTATTTCTTCCTTGTAGCCAAAGAGTAGATGCTCGATGAGATGTTATTTGTTGCGAATAAATAGAAGTTATAGAAATCGAAGCATTGAATGACATCGTTTTATATTTTGATCTCGGTTCTGCAATAATTGTCTCTACAGGAAAATGCATTTAAGAGTTGAGAAATGTCAGATTATCGAGAATCTACAGCATTGCTGATTCAATCTCCCTTTACCAGTATAAATAATATTTATACTTCCAGTAGAAACTACTGATACATAGTCTCCATTGCACAGAATGTTCTACAGTATGTATATTAATAGCAGCATGTACATATTAATAACGTTCTTTAAAAAATTAGTAACATTTTTAGTAGAAGTCCAAGTTTATTTTAGAAAAAAATTATATTGTAAAATTTGTATACATACATGAAAGAATTTTTACTTAGAAATTCTCTGGAACATTCTGTATATTTAATTCAATCTTTATCATATTAAATACTATTCTCTATTAACAAGTTTAATTACATAAGTAAAGGCACTACTCTGTATATGTATATGTACATTCATAATAATACTCATGTTTTATGAGTGCTATAATTTATATATGATAAAGATTAAAAGTCTTCTCTTTCTAAATGCATGCTGTCTGACAATTATTAGTCATAAGGTGCTTAATAACAAATATTTTATAGTGATATAATTTTGAGTTATTAAGTTACGTGTATAACACTATAGATAACAAATCTAAAATAGATACACATTATTTTCTTTATACTTCAGTGCAATAAAGTTACTCGATTAGATCTACAGAAAAGAGAGAATATAATGTAATAAGCATCTGTGAACAACTACGTATCGTAGGTATGCCTTAACACATAAATGTAAAGAACCGAGGCTAATATTGTAGCACATTTTGTCAGTGAGATGAGACACCATAAAGTAGTATAAAAGATATTAATAATGCGGAAAAATATAAGCTTTATGTGAGGTAACATATATCTAACTGACGACAGCAAAAGAGCGGTTTGCGAAATGCTCAGCAAAGAACGTGCGACGACTTACGCAATAGATGAAAGCTGCTAGCGAAGACATTAAGCTTTAATGTAAAAAAACAGGTTGAAAATATCAGGAAAAAAATATGTGTTTTATATCATTTTAAAATAAAAAAGAAAATCGTTTAAAATTCTGGAAATCTGCTGTACATGCACTAGACACATAGAACAATTATGGCGAAGAAATGGTGAAGAAAAAAAAAAGAATTGTGAAGAACTATTTAATAGAGAGAGTGACGCTTCTACTTTGAGCTAACGTCCCTAATATAGATAAACAAATGTATACCATAACCGGATCAATCCCTAATAGTGTATGGCGCTAACCTATGATTGCTGTAAGACAGCATAAGTGACGTCATAGTTGTACATCACACACGTATCAATGCGTCCAGCGTTGCATCCCAATTAGACGTACCATAGCATGGAAATAAACAACATTATTCGTATTGATGATCGATGGTCTTGTAAAAATAAATATTGGATATTTTCAAGAATGAAAATATTTTTTTCTTTGCAAAAACTTTTTGTAGATGTATGAAATACATATATTTGGATGTAATCATCCGACGACACAGAGATGCGATTCTATGAGAACAAAGCGTAATTGCAAGATTGGATTAAGCAAAGCTATTATTAAAAAAAACTACTTTTTTGACTCATATAAAATAAATGTAAAATCATAAATAAGTAAAAAAAGAAAATATAACATTAAAAAATTGTGAAGATTTAACTTATCATTAAAGTATATTCTATATTACAAAAAAACATTTCTATATTACACATATCGAGTTTTATGAATGTAATAAATAATGATCCCCTATATATTGCGATAGTATTTGCTTTTAAGATATTTTCAAGTATTTTCATTCTTTCATAAATATTATTAGCTATAATAACTTATTAATCCTCTTTGATAACTGATGATTGATAATGAACATGTAATTGCAGTAAATTTTTTTGCTATCATTGCATTATCTATAAACAGGAGCAAATCTGTAGTGGTTTCCAATGAACCATGTGTCTTAACTATTGTTTATCTTTGCTGACTATATATTTTATTTAAAGATAATATGGCATACATTTATATAAATATTAAATTTATAATATAAAACACAAGAGAGGAAATTAATTTTGATTATTTGGAGCTATAATTCGAAGCCAAAACCACACAAAGGACCACTCCTGCTTATTATACATATATTAATATTTATATTATTTAAATTATATCAAAAACTTTGAGTAAAATATTGTATGAGATTAAAGCACAATACAAGAAGCGTTATATAATTTATGGATATTGGAATTATATGTGTGTTACATGGAATGTAAATAATTTGTTATTCAATTGAATAATTTTAAATCTTATCATTCAGGATCATTCAGGAATTCTCTCTTTTAGACTGTATGTTTATTGATGACCACACTAAGTCGATAACTTTGTTGCATTTTTAGAGCCTATATAATGTATTATAGAATAAAATTAAACTTTATAATATATCGTCGGCGCTACGCCAAAGTCACCAAACTACAATTTTAGCCATTAAAACCACCAATGTGCTTTTTTAGGCCCAGTAATCGGAAACAAATTATTGAACTATACGAAGTCTGTACAGCTGTCATTTGTATTTCCCCTGAACAGACTTTCAACTTCAAAAGAAGGATATCTGATTTTTCAGAAAGCTGCGAAACCTTTAAATGTGATTTCCTCAAAACACGGATTTTGTAGTTTGGTGACTTTGGCGTAGCGCCGACGATATATTTGTATGTGTTTTAAATCATTCAAACTGCTTATTATATTAACCTTCTTCCTAATAATATAGTAATTATAGAGAAAAATATTAAATAAATAATTAAACATAATAATATCAACTCTAATATCTCTATTATTTCCTGCAAAATATATAGATATAAATTCAGAGAATTATCAGAAATACTAAAGCAAACCTGTTGTTAGAGCAGGTGTCCATTCCTGCTCACCAGTAGCACCCCACAAGAGAGTAAGACTCTTATTCGTCATAGCTGAAGGATTCGCACCTTTATCTCCATTAATTATAGGAAGATTAAGTCGTGATGACTTTCCTTTCATATCTATAAGAACATGGATTTCATTATTTGTGGTATCTCTTATATTTAAATATTTGAAAGAATACTTTATTTTAATAATATTAAATACTAACGATCTTGGAATCCTGTTTGAGATGCTGATCTTGAAATCTGATTTAAATTGTTCGTCCCAACTTCCATCGGGGATCCGCTTATGGTCGATGATGTAGCCTCACTTTGTGACTCCAAACTCTGCATTGGAACAGCTTGATAGTGATGTTGTTGTATTAGAACTCCTGTAGGCCCTATGTGGAATTACATTAATATAATTTTAATAGATTTTACATATAAATTTATGTCATTTGCGATTTAGGACCGATTGTTTGTCTAATCATCTTTGTCTAATTTGAAGGAGAAACAAAGAGAGACATATGATTTAACTATTAGTTAGCTTACCAAGATGTTGGAACACAACCGGCCCTTAATGTATTAAATAATATATATAGGGTAACAATTGGGAAACTAGTTATTTTGTAATGAATGGATAAAACAAAATAAATTAAACATTATATTATAGAAAAAACCCGTTATTTTTATCAACACAGTACAAAAAAGGATAAATATAAGAGTCAATAATTTGACTAGTACTCAATGTGTTTTCAAAATAATAAAAATTTGAATTTACACAACATATTCTAATATTAATAACTGTGTCCCTTCGAAGAATTTCTGATAAATTCTTTTTATGGAAATGGCCGTTAATGCCGAGATCTTCTAAACATATCACTGAGCAATGCAATTAGCCGAATTTTCAGTTTTTTTTTCATAAAGTTCATTTTTATAAGTTCACATAAATATATATTCTTTTTGCATCATGTGCTAATAAAAATAACGAATTTCTTCTACAATAATGTTTAGTGTTTATTTCGTCCCATTCATAAAAAAAATAACAGCTATTTAGTTTCAGCAACTTTCTGATTGTTATTCTGTATATAAACAACATTCAGCACATTTACAATTATATATATATAGAACAAGATAAAGATAGTCAATTATATTTACCAATATAAATATTATATAAATGATTATATAAATTATTATATGTTATCGACATAAAACGAGTTATATAATTACCTTTCGGAAATATGTGAGTCCACCGTCGTCTGTTGCTGGTAAGTTTAATGGTAACATGTGATGGATCAAAAGGATTGATTAATGCCCTACCAGGCCTAAGTATATTCGTTGGCTGAGAAATTGAATTCGTCGGACTACCAGCGCTACCAACAACAGGTCTAAAGGGTGGAGATATCTCAGAATCGGTTAAATCGCTTTTGGCCGGCGTCCTGGATACACCTAATGTAATTATCGCAGCTATTTAATAAACATTTTAATAGCACAAAAATTATTATCAAACATGCACATGCTTACCAGTTCTATTCTCATTAGATTCTGTATTATCGTCATCTGTTTTGTGTGGTATCGTTATCGCTGCACTTCGTAATGTAACAATTGGTGGTGAATGTGTTTCAGGTGGAGGATGATGTATATCAGGATCCGACATTTTACGTTTCAAGAGCTTTAACAAATGGCCATTGTTATGAGTTTCAAGGCACACTACACTTGTCTTTTTCGTCCTCGTATTTATCCTTTGTACACTGAAATGAAAATAAAATTTATATGTACTATTTCAATAAAGTAACAATGAAAGATGATTGGATTTATTTATTTTTTAAATATATATGCAGAAATTTATATACTATAATTCTATGTTACAAACATCTTCGAAAAAGAAAGAAAAGAGAGCATATTACATTGTCATATTGAAAAGAAAATTTCAAGTTTATTGATACATGAATATATGATAAAGGGTAATGTATTTAGCTTATTTACCTTGAAGTATGAACTGTTGGTAATTGGAACACTTGTGCATCATAAGCATCATAATCAAATAAGGTATTATGCAGACATTCTCTTGAATCTTCTTGTAGAAGTCTAGTTTTACAATGTAATTTTCCATTATCCGTTAGATATTTTGACACCTTTTGCGGCAGCTTTATGCGTGGTATAAATGTGGAATAAGGTATCTTTTTGTTTGTGGAATAGAAACTAAGATTTATCCAGTGTGGCATGCTATAGTCATCTGGTGCATTTATGGAAGAATCTTTGTTATGAAACTAAAATCAAATATTATACATATTACTATTATATAAATAAACTGTGCATATATGTATGTACATGTATATATTTGTACTCATAGCACCTTCAATAAGGGAACTGCATGAAGTGGTTGCTCTCCAACGCACACTAAATCACTTCCTACACCATTATCAATGATTCTCTGCTTTGTTACATTTGTCAGCTCCCTGTCAACCTCAAACACTCCAACTCCAGGTGTAATGACTACAGATAACTGACCAGTCCTGTCAAAACTGCGATCCAAATAGTGTTTTTCAAAAACTATAAAAATATCATATATAGAATATCATAGATAGAATAAGATGCAAAATGGACAAATTACGTTTTGGTTAATAATTCTTTACTTAATACTTACCATTCAGAGACATATTTAACACTTCCAGAAAATTGCCTTGTGCAGCAGTGGAATTTACTGCCTTAGGCATATTGATACCTGGCTTTTGGTGATATTCCAAAACAATTTTCTGATAATCAGTGAACAGTTTACGCAGTTGTACCAAGATATTACTCCAATCTTCAAATCTTTCATTTTGTACTGCAACTCTGTAAAAATCTTCATAGAATCTCCCTCTATAATCATGTTGCAAACACTCCCTCATATGATTTGGAAATTCCTCCAAACTGGTCGCATTATAGAAAGTTCTTGAGAACAGTACTATGGTAACCTCGTGATTGCTGCCATTCTTTTTCCATTTTTGAAATAGATCCGCTAAGAATCCATTAACTGCTTTCTCAAAATAAAGATCTCCATGTATATCAAAATCCCACATTTCAGAGCTCATTTGAATAAACAGGTATACCATACTTGTAGAAGATCGAAACACTACCTAAAAATCAGATTTCTTTTTATAATAAAGATAAAGACTTAAAAAATATTAATAAAGTACCATAATTTTTTGCACAAACTTTAGTATCATCAGTTATAACGCCGCAAGCAACACGATCGCCCTGTGACCACATTTCGTACACTTGGCAACGTATACTGCCACCGCAAAACTCTATCTTCTTATTAATATACACGCAAGTGTTTACCTAGAAAGAACACAAAACATTTATGTATATTATTTAGAGATACGGAAGACATAATTAATTATGAACGTAAATAAGCAGGGTTGGGTAAATTAATATTGTTTAAAACTAAATTAAGTTGAAATTAATAGCTTATAAAATTAATTTAGTTACGTTAAAAGTTACAAACAAAACTCAGTTAAAAGTTACGTTAAGATTAAATTAACTTAAGTTAAATTAATAGGAGTTTTAGGCTGGTATTCATAGTCCGTTACTATATTTAAGACCATCTTAAGTACAATCTTAAGATGTCATAAACCAATCACAGAGCCATATTAGCGTCTTAAGACTACTTAAGACGGTCTTGAAATAAGAACGGACTATGAATATCGGTCTTAGAATTAGTTTCCTCAATGAACACTATAGATAAATAGTAAGTTATGTTGTGTTTCGTATAACACATTTATGTCTTATATCTTATTAATATCCATTGTGCGTTACATTCAATATTCATTGAGGAAACTGATTCTAAAATTTTAATTCCTATTCCTAATATCTAATATTCCTCTATTGTGTGCAGGGCCTAAATTAAGTTTATATGAAATAACAAAAAAATATTGTTTTTATGTGGAAATGTATTTTTCTTTTATAATTTTTTTCTTTCATATAAATAAATTTTAAACTTAATAAAAAAATTAATAAGTTAAAGTTGATATCTTTAAAAATAACTAGTTGAAGTTAAAAATTGACTCATTTAAAATTAAGTTTAAAATTATTAACTTTTAACTAGTTACTACCCAAACCTTTAAATGAGATATAAAGGAATATAGTACCAGGCTGTTTTTCAGACGCCACATCTCGCTGCGTCCCATATACTGATCCTTAAAGGTCAATTCTATAGAATCTAAAGCTACATCATCCGGATCTACTATATTCATGTATACGTCGGCAAACGTTCGCAGCTGGAACATCGACGCTACGTTATTCTCCACGCTGATGGTCTCGCGACCCTGGAGGTCCTCCTTGAAGGAGGTAACTTGCAACAGCAAGCGGCTGAACTCATCTTCAGGATGGTAAATCTCGACGACATCGCCGGTTTTTATGCCAGGATAATCCTTCGGATTGATGATTAGGTCTTCCCCGCTGAAATTCTTCTGATGCACTATCAGCTTAAAAAGCTTCATACTTCGTCCGGCATTCTGTGATCTGTCGCATAAAGTTTAAGTAGCGTACCTTTCATACACAATGAAATATATATGTAATAATTAATAGAAGAATTCGCGACTTTAATTTCGTAAAGACGATTACGAATTATGCGTATCTTAATCTTGTTTTCTTTTTTTAAATATACATACGCTCATATCACCACAGCGATATTCCTATCGGCGAACGATCGTGCCAAGGTCTTCAATGAAGACTCTTCATGAAATTACAGAGCCGCGACAATATTAAAATCACGACATCTTAAATTAACTCTGTGAGACTTGAAGCGAGACTGTCACGCTACATCAGCAACAGTGATATCAGTTGAAGATAAAAAGGAAAAATCTTTGCTAACGGTTGGTATAATGTAGCGCATTTGTCATAATTTGCACTAATTTGGGCTCAGACACAATGAGAGGAATAAGGGCCAATTTCACCAACCACGGTTAATTTAACCGGCCGGTTATTTCAATGGAATTGACCAATCGCATTTGTTAATTTTACTTAACGACAAATACGATTGGTCAATTCCAATGGAATAACCGGCCGGATAAGTTAACCGTGGTTGGTGAAATTGGCCCTAAGGAACAAGGAATTAAACATAGAGAATTGGGATGTGGAAGAAGGAAGAAGGAAGATATCTTCCTTCTTCCTTCTTCCACATCCCAATTCCTTATGTTTAATTCCTTGTTCCTTATTCCTCTCATTGTGTCTGAGCCCTTTCATACCCATTTAAGCCCATCGCACATGAAATATTTACAAGTTGATTGGCTAAAAGTCATGCAATAGCCAATCAACTTGCAACTTTTCTGTAAGAGCTAAATTTGCGCATACGTTTCTCTTGCGAATAACTTCAAGAATCGAGCCCTTGATACCGAAGTTGTAAAAATCCGCCTGCGAATCACTCCTGTAATAAAAACATATACCATCGGTTAAATCTATTGTATTAAATAGTGTAACAGTCCTGAGAATGCTCCAGTGAGCTCAAGCGACGCGCAGTGGCGTAGCCATTGGGGGATTAAGGGGATAAATCCCCCCCCCCCCCCCGAAATTTTGGAACCAAATATGAAAATAAAAAGTTGAAAGAAAGAGAAATGAAATGGTAAATGCTTTAAGGTCTAAAGAAAATGTTCTGAACGAATATATTGTTATCTTATTTTTTAATTAACAAATGAGTTCTGTAATTTTAATTTTTTAAAAATCCCACCCCCCGAAATAAAATCCTGGCGACGGGAATAACTAAAATGTAAAAACTTGTTTATTGATTTCTGTAAAAATCTGTCATTCAATAGGTTCAATAGACAACTCGATCAATCAATCATACAAGTTCTCGTCCGATCACTGAAGTCAAGCAACATTGGGCATGGTTAGTACTTAAATAGGTGACCATTTGGGAACACCATGAGCTGTTGACATCATTATATTTATACTAGTTTAAATTGTACTGTTGAAATTTTTTTTTAAATATTGGTAAATAGTTCAATTGATATTTCAAATTAAACATTTACAGCAACATCATCAATGTTTCGTCATACCATAGCGTACCATTAACACAGACTCAAACATATTTATCGAAGACGCAAATCGTGTTTTACATTGCAATATTTTACCGATACGCAACAGTTGTATTCATATTTAGTAGTTAATTATTCTTGAAAAATCAATGAATGATTAATCAGGTTCAATTATAAAAAGTATTCGGAGTAACATTAATGGAGCACGCATTTAAATTGATGGGGCCTATCCACATCTACGAATATTTCATATAAAAATTAATTGTATATATAAAAGGATTTATAATTATAATACAATACTTTATTGATATAATAAAATTACTATTAACAAAATCTTATGTGATAATAATTTTGAGAACATATATTTTTTTCACAAAAGCGCGACGTACTTTTATATCATTTTGGGTTTATTCACTATAAATATTATAAATCGATAGTTTGTCTTATCACATTAAATGCATAATAATTCTCATTAAAACATTCTCACAGATGTCTACATTTATTTCTTAGATCATCATGACCACTATATATAATATAAATCCATCTAAAACTGGTTTGTATTTTACTTTTTTAACTGCTTTGTGAATCATGCGACGTGCAGAGGATAATTCATTTAACGAAAACTCCGTCCGTCTTTATTAAAACTTTCACATAAGTTCTCTTATATACATGCATATATAGATACATATATAAGTTTTTGATCAAGTATCAGAATCGTCGACAATCGATATTGTCGCCATACATATAAATATATGTATCAATATTATCAATCTACACACTGTGAGTAAATAAAAAAATGATTAATATAAGATGTAATATTAAAACTGCAATGTAACTGTCGAAAGGAACACAGATTTGCTTTGCTATATAATAGGATTGTTATTGATCAAGTTTTACAATCGCACCATTGTCCGATGGCACTGGCAAATTCGTGTGAAAGTTTTAATTGGATATGATTTATAAAGTAGCTTCTAGTCTTTTTATTTCCTTAGAGATCTCTGTTTTCCGTGCGACTTTGTCAATTATCTCCTTATCGGGATTTTTCAGAGAACCAGTTTTGATTTTATCCTCTAACATTTCTATTTCCCTAATTTTCTTGCGCAGATTTTTTAATCTTTTCTGTGGATCGGCTGTCGTTTTTTGTACGGTGTTTGAATTGTCTTTAGTTACATTGTTTGTTGTGGTTTGTTTCGCAGTGGACAGTGGCTTGTCGGTAAGAGCTGGAGCTTCTTTATGAAATTCGGGCTCTGAGATCGAGATTTTGGCTAACCCTTCGGAGACAGGTTCCACGGCTTTAGACTTGTTTTTCTTTTTCTTCTTCTTGGATCCTTCTTGGGTTTTCGCATTTGTGCCGGGTATGACTTTGTTCTTCGCCGCTAGAGCCTCTAACTTGGCTTTATGTTCAGCTATGAATTCTGGACTGGCACCCACGGGATATAAAGGCTTCTTTATCAATTGCTTTCCTTTACTTTCATATCTGCAAAAGGAATAATAGAAAAATGTGAAACAAAGTCGGCAAATGATTTTAAGGCATCAAAGAAGAACGTATCGCAATTACTTACAATGGAACTTCCTCCTGAGGGATATATCCATCCTTCACACGTCGTTGCTTGCGCCATGTGCCATCGGGTCGTTGGCTTGCCGGGATAAATGTACCTGAAATAATGACCGCACGTTTCAATCGTCCCAACATCTTGACCATATCTGTACAAACTGTTAGCGTTGGCATCTATAATTGCAAGAACATTTCAAGTATTGTATTAAATAAAAAAATGCATTATAGCTAACACAAGTGTGAGAATTCTAATCAGGGGACACGCTGCGGCGCTCAAGACACGTGAAAACTCCCCGAGGTTGATCGTCTAACTTTAGCGCGTGGGAAAAGGAACGAGCTATTATTACGCGGAAACCGATCGTTTTACACTTGTTTACACGACCGAGGTTAGAGCCGGTGCGTAACGCGGGCGCAGGTACGCTTGTTTGTGACGCAGCGAGCAATTGGCCCTTACCGGTCTCGTCCTTGATGTAAGTCGACGCCATCGCAATCGTCTTCGCGAGAGCGCGCCGTCCGCGAAAAATATAAATAAACGTAAAAAGTCTTTGACTATCCGCGTGCCATCCTGCGATCTCCTGTATCGTATCGTACGGAGCGGAACCCCCGCCCGGGGTCACCGCTTTCCGCCGCTCCGGTGCGAGTTCCTGTCGCGGTCTCGCGAGACGCGCCGACAGATGGCGCCAGCGGCTCGATTCCGAGTCGCGAGTCCCACGCAGGGTTACGCGTGGCGCCGCGTGGGAGCGGCCGGCTCCTAGTTGGTAGATCCCGGGTGATATCCCCGAGTTCGATCCTAACACTTGCTCCGCATGTCTCCTCGACAGATTTAATGGGCCCTTTCCCACAGTGAGTGAAGAAAGTTATGCTCACGAGAATGAAGCATTTGCACAAAGATTGAAGTTGTAATACGAACTTAAGATTGTAAATAAACCAAGACCAATTAATTAGGCTTCATCTTTTGTATACCTTGTATTTTAAAGTAAAAATTTTGATCCTGCGTAAGTCCGAACTTGCGTTTGATCGTGCCGGCTCAAAACAAGAGCTCTATTTTACTAATTGTACGATTGACGTCGGCACAGGATAAGGGCGTCCGCAGGATTTTTTCCAAAAGGGGGAGCATGATTCAAAATATTACTTCCAGAATTAGAATACTTATAATTTGAAAGTTATACACCTTTTGAAATTATAATCCTATGGATTAGGACAGAGATCGACAAGGTTAGCACAACTTTGTCTTTCCTTTATTCCAAGGGCGTAGCCAGGATTTTATTTCAGGGGGATTTTTAAAAAATTAAAATCACAGAACAACTCATAATTTTTTTAATTAAATAAGATAACAATATTCATTCAGGACATTTTCTTTGGACCTTAAAGCATTTACCATTTCATTTCTCTCTCGGCTTTCAACCTTTTATTTTCATATTTGGTTCCAAAATTTCGGGGAGGGATTTATCCCCCTAATCCCCCCCTGGTTACGCCACTGCTTTATTCAAAGGGAGAGCAAATGCTTAATTTTTTGCAGATTCCAGGGGGGGGCAAATGCTCCCTCTTGCCCCCCCTGCGAACGCCCATGGCACAGGATGTTTTTTAAAGATCGGGCGCTCGTGCACTTCCTTTTCGCGAATTGTCGACAGAGTTGATTTTCTCCTTGATGAATTTGAACGAGAAGCTTTAACTTTTCATGTCTCTCGGCATAGCTTTAGAAATATCTGATATATGCTTCCTTCAAGATACTCGAAAGAAATGTAACTTTAAATAATTAAAAAAAAAAATATTTTTTTTTTAAATTAAACATTTTTAAATATATATATAAGAAATGTAATTTTTTCTTTTGCAGAGATTATGTTATAAGAATAGATCGGTGCGCTGTATAATTCGTTCGTAATATTTGTGTTTAAAAAGTATCTTTACATTGCAGTAAATAAAAAAGGATAATATTAATGAATGTATTGTAACACTTTTATCAGATATGGTTGTGTTGCATATATATATATATATATATATATATAGAAAACCCTCGTTTTTTAATACAAACATTCGGTTAACCCGAACTAAAATTTGGGTCCCGGCAGAGTTGTACACAGGGCAAGATTTCCTCGGTTAACCCGAACACCCGGTTAACACGAATTCAAATCCCGGTCCCTTCGAGTCGTGTTAACGAGGGTTTAGTGTATATATAAAGAGAATTAATCATTGTTCAATCTATTTTAAAAACAAAATAAAAATGAAATACAAGTATAGATAAAAATAGAATAAAATACTTGTCAACATTACTTTTTCTTAGAAAATACATACACGGAAAAAAAAATTTGTTAACTTGACTAAATCTTTTAACTAAATAAAATTTATTTAGTTCAAGTATTTATTTATTTAACTTAAAGACTTTTAAACATTTATTTATTTAACTTAAACATAAAATATATTATATGTTTAAATTAAATAAATAAATAAATGTTTAAGTTAAATAAATAAATACTTGAACTAAATAAATTTTATTTAGTTGAAAGATTTAGTCAAGTTAACAAATTTTTTTTTCCGTGTATTTACACACATATTTTGCAAAAATAGATTTGTTTTTATACTGCAGTTAAAAATCGAACAAAATGTTTTACGACCTTAGGACTTTATTTCGAATAATATAAATATTAATTTAATATTAATGCTACACTGAGAGAAAAATTTATGATATTTGTGACTATAATGAAAAGTTAAATAATTATGGTTAGGTGCACCATTTTTATAGTTATTACTGCTATAATGTTAGTAATAATAACAAAAAAATAGTTACAAAAACCGTAATTTAACTATAATTATTATAGTTAATTATTATTAATCATTATAGTTGACACCTTTTTTTAACTATAATAGTTATAGTTAAATTATGGTATTTGTAACTATTTTTTGTTATTATTACTAACATTACAGCAGTAATAACTATAAAAATGGTGCACCTAACTATAACTATTTAACAAACTATTTAACTTTTCATTATAGTCACAAATATCATAAATTTTTCTCTCAGTGTAACAATATTATAATTATTTTAAGTAATAATAACTAAAAAATCTTTAAACTATAGATTGTTCTTGAAGAAAATGAAAGATTTAATTCAACTTTTAAAATAAAAGGAAAGTTTCAGGAATTTTATTTAGCACAAATAATTATGATCTTAGACTTTATGGGGCACTTGGAATAAGGATCATGGAAACAGAGACACGGATACGGGTATCTCGACGTCGACTCGAGGAGTCGCGAGTAAGCGGTCCCGAGGGCTACCCCTCGATCTAGCCGGGCTGCTTCCGGGGATGCTGCGCGCGCGCACCGGAGGTTGCGCTCCGCTCTCATCTCGCAGTTTCGCAGCCTCCCTTTCGCGACCCGTGTCAAGTCCAGCGCGGCTCGATCGGAGGTGTGTGTGTGCAGTTTCCCGTGTCTCGTTGTCCCGGGGTACACCGGGACGTCCGGGCCGGTACGATCGTTATCGTGATCCCGGACCTCGGTTCCTCGCGAGTCCGCTTGTCTCCCGGTTCTGTCTCCGGGTCGTGTACGATCCGGATGCATCGCTCCGCGCCGGAAAATGGAAACCGTAATTGGTACGTAGCCGCATAAACGGATCCTCATCGACCAGTACCTCTCGCGTCTGTGCGATAACCGTTCCGAACGTTCCGATTAAGGGGGAGGTAGATTCTAATTGCACCCGGTTTCTCGTATGTGCGTTTCTCATACTCACTCGTTCGCAACATCCCTCTAAAGGTCACTAGATGTTGCATGAAAAAAAATGGAACCGCGCGGCGCGTACCGTTCGATAGATATATAAGTTCAAAGGCTCGCTACTTTCTAAGGTCACACACGGGAACAATGCAGCGTATAAACTTAAAAAGTCTTCCGACTATGACGCCTGCACGGGAGTTCTGGCTTATGTAACCATTGTTAAGCAGCGATTCTAAGTAAAAGTTCATGGCGGTCAATTGATGTAAATATATTTTGTTGCATCGCAGCTTTGCATGAATTTACATGTGGTTCTGTTTCAGTTACATACTTGATAGATGTGGAAGCGTATCGATGAATTGGGGAAAGCATTAAAATTAATTTATAAATCTAAATTTCAGAAAATTTTCTTTCTTAATTATATTACAATTAAGTTCAAATCACACGAGCGTATGATTAAAATATACATATATATATATATATATATATATATATATGTATAACACTTTAGTAATGTGTTTGTAGATGTGATCGAGCATATGGATGAATTAAGAAAAGTATTAAAACTAATTCGCAAATCTAACTCCTAAAAAATTGTCTTTTTAATTATATTTAATATTAAGTTTAAATCATACGACGCACAATCAAAACGTCAAACGATAGAAGATAATTATTTTTAAAAATGGCATGTTCTAAAAAAATATTACAGAATACAACACTAAGGGCCGGTTGTTCCAATTTCTTAGTAAGCTAACTAATAGTTAAATCATATGTCTCTCTTTGTTTCTCCTTCAAATTAGACAAAGATAAATATATGATTTAACTGTTAGTTAGCTTAGCAAGAAGTTGGAACAATCGGTTCTAAAATAAAGACAAATTTTGGATAATTATTGAACAGACACTTTCTCAGAAATCAAAATGATGTAACCTCCTATTATTATCACATTCTATTTCAGATCATTAATTTTAGTATATTTTTGGAGGAAGGCAGAAATAAAATCATAAAGCCAATTTTTTATAAAGCAATAATTTTTACAAAATATATAAATATTTGTATTTTAATTGCCGTTTTGAAAAATTAACTTTGCACATTTGTACAGTAATGTATAAGAAATTATGTAATAAATTATAGTAAATTTTAAGAATTTTGTATTATTTGAATTCCAAATTAAAATAGTGAAGTTTAGCGCTAATTAAAAAAAGTTTAAAAACTTAAAAAGCGATAAGCTTAAAGTTTTAAAAACATAGAAAGAATGTTAAAACTATACGGAAATAGAATAATATAATTCTCTAGCATAATTTGTATATATATTATGCAATTTTGCAATTAAGATCTAATTAAGGGACATCTGCACAAAGAAAGAAAAACAGAGGGAGAACAAGGGTCGGAGGAGAGAGTAATAAATAAAAGTCTTGGTTTATTTTTTCACTTTTCATTTTACATTTTTCCATTGTTACGCTTGTCATCAAGATAAAAGTTGTAACATCTAGTTGAGTTGCAATGTAAATTGCATAATAGTACATGGATAATGAATAAAAAATGTACATGCGAGCGTAAAGCTGTTCCATTTTTAACTAGTTGGGATAATTGCAAACAAGCAATTTGAATTCCAAAGTAAATATTTTAATGATACGATCGCCTGTTGCGGATGCCTCACAGCCGGTTGAGAGTTAAAAACAGGAGAATCTAGAAGAGAGCTGCCGTGACGCGTTGAACGGCTTCACCCAAACTGCGGTCCTGGACCTTGCAACCTCCTCCTCCTCCTCTTTCTTCTCCACCTCTCCCCCCTTTCCCATTCCCCCCTTTTTCATCGGACATTGCACCGATGCAGGCGAGGCGTATGAGAAACGACCGCCTCGCCAGAAGATGGGATCGTCATCCGCGGAAGGAGAAGCTGACTTATGATCCGGACTACTCGCCTGCACCGTGCCGTTCCTTCCATCTCTAAGACGCAATCTGCCGCGAAATAGAGTTCCGAAAAACTTACGTAATTACTGCGGCATCCTCTCCCTGGATTTTTAGGACATTTCTTTTTTACCGAAATTTCCAAAAGCGATAGACTTCACTATTAATTCCTTTGTGTCATTTTTAACTATTCTATAGGTCGCCACTGCTCCTACTCAATATTTTGTTAATTTCGACACCTTGTTTTAGTTAAATTAACGACAAATGTGGTCATTTTGACACACACATGGTTAAATGTTAACCAATGTTTTAGTTAAAGTGACGACATATTAGGTAGGAGCAGTGGCGACGTATAGAATAGTTAAAAATGACCCAAAGGAATTAACAGTGTTGTATTGCTGAAGGTCGAAACCAGATACGAAAGTAGCGGAAGAACTCTATAAGCGCTTAAGAATGTCATTTCTCAGAATGTGTGCATATATCCCGCAAAATTTATGTATACGTATTTTTTATAGCAAAATTTTTATTTTTCTATAGCAATTTCTAATAGCATTTTCTTATAATATTTTCTTACATCAGTTGCTTGACCTACTCCGCGCTAGTGCTCTCTAAAGACTGCTAGAGACACGAAAATATCTAAATGCAGAAGCACAATATAAGCATTTTGATCAAAAATATATATTCCGCTAAAAATTTGACAATATTAATATTAGGTATTCTGTCGGTCAAAATTGTGTCATGCTTTTATAATTATTGTAAGTAACTGTGTATAGTCTAAGATATTCCGTCTAAAAATTTGGCAATATTAATATTGGATATCTTGTCGATCAAAATTATATTACGTTTTTATAATTAAATAACCGTGTATAGTATAAGATATTCTGCTAATAATTTGACAATATTAATATTGGGTATCTTGTCGGTCAAAATTGTGGTATGCTTTTATAATTAAGTAACCGTGTATAGTCTAAGATATTCCGCTAATAATTTGGCAATATTAATATTGGATATCTTGTCGATCAAAATTATATTACGTTTTTATAATTAAATAACCGTGTATAGTATAGTTATTTATAATTAAATAACAGTGAATAGAGCACAAGATATTCTACTAATAATTTGGCAATAATATTAGGTATCTTTTCGGTCAAAATTGTGTTATGATTTTACAATTAAGTAATCGTGTATAATACGAGACGTTCCGCAAAAAATTTGGCAATATTAATATTGTGTATTTTATCGGTTAAAATTATATTGTGCTTTCATAATTAAGTAACCGTATATAGTAGATAGATATTCTGCAAAAAATTTGGCAATATTAATAGATATTGGATACCTTGGTATCCAGGTACCAAGGTATCCAATATACCTTGTCGGTTAAAATTATGTTATGCTTTTTTATTATTAAATAACTGTGTATAGTATAAAATATTCCGCAAAAAATTTGACAATATTAATATATCGGATATCTTGTCGGTTAAAATCATTTACGTGTTATGTACTTATAATTAAGTAACCGTGCAAAGTAGTTTCCAGCGTGCATCAGTGGGGCAGATTAGCGCAGAGTTTGCGATTATTCGCAATCACCGAATACTAGGCATTTAGGGTTACGCGCAGGACCACGAGATTTTTACTTGATCGCCACAGTCTCGAATAGAAAATAATTCGCGGTGTCGCGAGTCGCGGCGCAGTTATGCACGCTTAACGCCAGATTGAACTTTATCCCCGCATACCTTGCCCTCGTTGCATAGAATGCTGCCGGCGCGCTACGGTGCACTTTGCGAGACCGAAGCGAGGTCCGTCAAGCAGGCCACGATGTGCATATATCGCAACACGCAGCGGCATTATGCGCGCTACATAGCGTATCGAGTACATCGAATATCCATCGCACGACGACGGCCCCGTCGCCTGGGTGGTTTTCGCGGTGTGTCGCTTGCGTATGTATCGACTGGCATAATCGCGGGCTTACAGCCTACATAAGGCGCTTACAGTACTACAGAATCTTAAAGCGCCTATCACCCCATACAAGATGCTTCGAAACTTTCCGCGGAATTTGATGATGACCTCTTTAGATTGTTCATACTCGACCTCTCGTCGGGGAAAAGTCTCTCTAGTAAGAGATTATTAAAATGCTAACTTTATAGTTGCCAAAATGTTAAGTAGCTCGTTGATTAAGCTTCGAGCTAGAGTTCTAGAATTAAAGAGGTGACTCAAAGAGTTAATTAAATGTACTGCTATTTTGAACTTTTGAAACTTGATTCGATCATTGACCCTTAAAAAAACTTTCTATCCTCAGAACAGGACAAAAAAATTGTTTTGGGTTTCAAAAAATAAATAAAAATATTATAACTCTTAAATTATACTTTTACTTAATTAATTAGAAACGAAATTTTTGTGTTGCAGTGACGCATCAAGATTTGTCAGAAAAAGAAGAATAAATTTTACGATAGACGGCCATGCGAATAGTGAAAAGGACGAGAAAAAGAGGATCGAGTAAATGCAGATGAAGAAGATAATTTTTTGCCAATGTGATTTGTAAGCCGCTTTTTTCAACGTATTTTTGGCAACTGAAGCAAGATAAGCGGCAAGAAGTACATTTGACAATGTAAGGAAAAAGCCGAGACAGATTTATCTCTTTATCGCCATGTTTTCAACACGGCATTTGATATCGCTACTATTTAAGGCGATAGAACGACGATCTCATACCGCATTAATAGTCTAGCCGTGAAAGCTTGTCACAGATGAAATGACGTGCGTGGGCAATTGTATGTATATGTACATATATACATATATATACACACATATACGTATGTGAAAATGTAAGGATTCTATAGGTTTCCGATACATTGGTCTGCCAGCGAGCAATTTCTACGTATCTTTCGCGACAGTTATCACCAATGAAACGAGAGAGGAAAACCGAATTAAATGCGATAGATTGACTCATTGTCAGAATCGGACTGGTCGTGATAGTAAAATGTAAAGGAGAGACAGAGATGAGATGAGGCGGAATGATCAATGTGGAGACAAAAGATCAAACGCACGCGTAACGTAAGCCACCCGATTAGCTTCGCCCTTGCGCTCATCCCCCCGGTCAACGCGGATTCGCTTGGGATCTCCTGGTAATGCATCGTCGAGCACGAACAGGATGGCAGAAACGATGGCACCCAATCGTACCACGTACGACACAACGACGGCAGGAAAGCTGAATCTGATGTTCCTTCCTTCCAACGTGGTCGCGGCCGCGTTTAACGCCGAGACGACTAATCCGTCCGCAGCGATGACGGGCGACCCTGCGGTCGTCACCACCGTTAAACCGTACCATCGCGTCTACAACGTGACGGAGTATCTCGTCGAGCAAGACGAGCTCGATCACAGTAAGTAGCACGGTGTATCGCGAGGAGAGCTATAAAGTGCACGATAAAGACGGCGAGGTGGGTGGCGTCGCCTCTTTACGGTCCGAATTTTAATTAATTATGCATTCGAAAGGTTGAGACGTTGGATTTCCAACGAAGTTGTCTTGACGCATCTCGACTGTATATATCAAAGTCGCTTCTTACAATCACTTGGGAGATGTCGTCTAGCGGGAGAAATTCAGGAGGATGTTTGTTTTCAGATAAATCTGCAATCGATCTTATCACGATGACAATTTAATGGGAAATCTAGCTGGGGAAACGTTTAATCCTGAAAAATGCGATGAAGATTGCGATAAAGAAAATGATATCTCCATTTTATAAAGCTTACTCCTTTCTTAACATTTTTACCTTTTCCGTTTATATAAATGCTGAAAACAGATTTTCAACTTGTTCGATGTTTTCTTCACAGAAAAACATGCTGTTGCTTCAATTAAAATCTACGTCACGGACTGCCACAAACATAAATAGTTCATTCATGGACCAAACATCTAGATTATTCTTTTAATAATTTAAATATTTGGTCCAATCATAATACAATTGAATGAACTATGTATGTTTGTGGCAGTCCGTGACGTAGACTTTAATTGAAGCAACAGCATTTTTTTTCAGTGTTCATATAAAGGAATCGTTTCTTATCCAGTTGTGCCTCGAAAAGGAGTCGAAATAAGCCGAGACATTGGCATGTAGAACTACCAGCGTCGTTGTGAGATAATCGCCACAGATTTATGTGCATCTCTCCGTTTCTGTCGATATACCGTGCGCGCATAAGCTTTGACAGGATAATCATACGAGAAGATCAGCTAGTAAAAGATTCAAGTTATTATCATACTTTCACTTCAAGAATTTTATGATTATTGTATTTCAGGTATCCTTGCCAACTTTTCAGACATACAGACCGTTTTGCTTGCATGCATATCGACATTATTACCGCTGATCATCGCTTTGGGGATCGCCTTCGGCGTCAGGTATGCTAATTTTGCTTATTGCGAAAGGAATACGCCATCCGCGGCGTCGACCGGTTACTTGTCTGACATGTACGGCCAACAATAAGTTTTTCTAATATGCGTATCAGGCACGTCTGGCGAAAATATCGGAACGACAGGGACAGCGGGAATGGTTTACCTTGGTACAAGAACGTGTGCAACCGCGATAATGCAGTCGAGTCGCAACATCATCATCCGCATTCCGGAAATGTTCCCGTTGAGGCTGCCACGAGGGTCCTCTCCGCACAAGACGTAAGTTAATGACTTTTTAACAACCTTGCAAACGCGCAAGAAGAATTGTACAGACGCAAAAAAGATCTCGGATAGAATTGCTCCACCAACCAAATTGGAGTCGTTCCTCCTTTCTTCGGGTCGAACGAAAGTCGCGCACAACGTAGAATTTAATAGGGCGTCATATAAATTTTCCCTCATCGATGAAATTACGAAGAAATTGCTTCAAGAATGTGGATCATCTTGTAATAAAAAATAAACTCACTTAGAATAATGATAAAACCGTTCGCGAGACCTCTTTGCCAATTGGGGCAAGATTTTTCGTAAATCGTGAGAGGAAAAGCGCGAGTAACTTGAGAGGAAATATAGAGAAAAGTGCTACGGCTCGCTCTCGACGTCGATACGTTATAAACTTTAATGGAATCGATACCAGCCCGTTTGATCCTCGTATGCATGCTCGATTAGCTTACATAACACGGTAACCACGCAAATACCGTCGGCCTTGGTTTAAATCTTGATGCTGTGCCGTAATAGGATATGCGGCAAACATTTACGGAACTTGCCCCAGATTGCACAACGGGGACGTAAGGATGTTCTGCACGGCTACGCGCTGTACGTACAATTGTCACGGTTGTTGCACGGGCCGAGTTGTTCGTGCCGGCTCCCTACCGGGGACCCAATCGCACGTGCAAAGCAGACATTGTAACGACCGAGGAGCCAAAATCTATGGCTACGGACGTACCGTTATAACGCTTTGCATTTAATAGCGATGCATCGCCGCGCTGTTGCGCCCATTCGTCTCGCTTGACCCTTTCGTTGGCGGATTCCTTCCGGCTAAAAACCTCCTCGTAAAATATCGTAACGCGTACACGCTCGTCTATATTCAATTCTCGCGTAATTGACTCGGTGCTCGATAAATTCAGCCGACCGAGATTTCGTTACATTTTTAATGCCGCGTATTAATTAAATTAGGTTTCTAAAGGCAATTGATGTTGGAACAAAAAGATATTATATGGACAATTTTACCGAAATTTCTATCGATTCTCTGAAGAAATTTAAATTTAAAATCATAATGTTGTCTTATTTCGCTTTTCATTACCGAAGCATAGATTAAATTATATCTATTTAAAATTAGAATAACTAATTCGCCTTTATGTTTATGTGATTGACTATTTGCAAAAAATTTAAATTTATTCTTTAGTTATTTAAAAATTTTGACAATGAAAGAATTAAATTTATCAATTCTTTCTGCTATCAATTTATCATTTCCCTCTTCTTCGGAATACCTCCGTGGAAATTTTAATTTTAGTATAGTTAAAAATATCCTCTTGTTTATTACAGAATCTAAACTTAATTTATAATCACCTGTTACATTATTTTAAACCTGAACAGAATTCTCATTATGGGTGGCTGTCCTAGGTTTTTTGAGTTGGAACATTTAGAAATTCATGGAGCTTATTAAACTACACCGGATATAATTAGATTCTGGATAAACCATGATACTATGACGCTGCAGAGATCCGAGATCTACAATCAAAAAGAAGAAAAGGAAAAATTGATTTAAATTAAAGCTGTTAAAGGATAGCTGGAGGATTCGATCGTCCTCGCGAAGTTTGATATCAAGCTGCTTCATAAATATCCGAGATTCTCCAATTTCCGTAATCGTACGACGCCAGCTCTGTTTTCTGTCGTATTTGCAACTGTCCTTCGCAGCCAACCGACAGAATTATAACGGATTGCGTTCATGCATCGTGCACGTGGCCAATAAATTCGCGTTTGCTGAGCCTACGTAGAGGAATCCATTAACTTTGCCTACCAATTGACGACGCATGCGGTGCATATTGTTCGGGCTGCGTGTTATAAGACGCGGGCGAACACTCTTGTGTGTAGGCGAGCACACGTTGCAAACGCATAACGCACGCACATATACGTGTACATAATACACACGTTATTGTTTACGTATGTGCGTATGACTCAGCCAAAAATACCGTACGTCTGCTTGGCTCGGAGGACGGTGGGATTGACCTGATTTTAATTTCGCGCATATGCGATCGCGATAACGGCGTTTAGCTGGATTTTTCGATGCTTCTGCCGACGCGTGTTTACCGCAAAATTGTTTTCGTTCTATTCTCTCGTTCTGTCGAACCCGCCGTTGCGGTCGTGGCGTGCAGATGCAAATGTCGGCGCGCGCGCGAGGGTCAAGAAAAGAGCACTCCATTATCTCGGTATATTATACCTAGTGCGCTGCTAACTCGTACGACAGTGAAGAGATATGTGCGATATATATGTATTGTATATAAATAATTTATTATATAAATATCTTAACATCGATTACATATACGTGAAACTTGAAAACAACATCGAGTTTTTGAAAAAAAATGATGAAAAGGAAATGAAAAAAGGAAGGCAACAGACAATTCTCATATAAGTGTCCTCCTTTTCAAATAGTTGAGCTTTAAGATTAACCTTTTAAGGCCCAATGTACATAATTATGTAAAGGGTATTTCAACAAGAGGTGTAGAATTTATTTTTTGAATAAAACAACAAAGAATTCCGATAATCAAGATTTCTTTATTCCGTTATAGAGTAGAGACATGTAGATTATGTGTGGAACAATACATCATTCAAATGGCCGCCTCGGCTCTTCATGAAACAACCGCTTTATTGCGCTCCAAATTTCCTGGTCGTGTTATCTCGCAACGGTGACATCAATTGGCCATCAAGATCATGCGATTTAACGCCATTAGACTTCTTTCTTTGGGGCTACGTTAAAGGCGAAGTCTGTGCCAATAATCCATAGACTGTTAACGTTCTCAAAGCCAATATCGAAGCCACTATTGCTGAAATACAGCATGAAAACTTCGAGAAAAGAGTGACGGGTCTGCAAGAAGAGCTAAGCGGCTATTTGGATGTATTGTTCCATACATAATCTACATGTCTCTACTGTATAACGGAATAAAGAAATCTTGATTATCGCAATTCTTTGTTGTTTTGTTCAAAAAACAAATCCTACACCTCTTGTTAAAACACCCTTTACACTTTGAACTTTTCCCAAATATTTTGTATTGATAAAGTAGTGTTTCTGTCGGTATAATACTCTTGATCCGTCCTATACATATAGAGCTAGATTCTCTGTCTCAATTCGTACAACAATGGTGTCCCGCTAAACAAGCCACTATTATGATCGTTTCCAGAGCAAGCTCGTTGACGCTTAATTTTGTTAACTATTCAATATAATTATTCACAAAAACAGGTAAATAACTAGTAATTTTTCATTTTCTTATCTATGTCATCTTAAAGTAGTATTCAATGATAATAACATCATAATAACATGATAATAATTCTATAGCTGAGGCACACGTGTAGACGTGAATTATGTACATTCAGAAAAGCATATTTCTTGACAATTAACTTTATTCAACTCACAAAATTCTTCATCAGAGGTATTTTTTAAGACTATGAAGAAAAAAATTTTACTCAAACGGAATCGATGCCTGGGCCTTAAAGGATTAAGCTTTAATCTTTTAGACTCTAAATATTTATCCTGTTCGCTATAAATAATTACCTTAATTATTGTTATTAACAATAATAAATTTTATTAGTACAAACTAATGAGATGCGAATAACGTAATTGAAAATGTACGCTTACTAGTAAAGTCTGAAGTGACTATAATCAATAAGAACCAAATAGATCCTCCAAAATTGAAACAATTCCATTGCAAATCGATCAGAGAAAATCTTTTCGTTGCACAAGATTAACGGTGACGCTGCGTAGCATATGTCGAATAATGGCGAAGAAAGCTTCGCCCGCTAATGAAATATATTATACGCCTTTCTTTACCACCGTTCGACTGCCCCCCGACCGTGGTCTGTGGAGCAAAAGGGCATATAATGCATAAACACAGACGTCGGTGAAAGTTGCATACGATGTTTGACTTCTGCAATTAAACCGGGCCAGCTTTCCATGCGTCGCGATTCGTTTCTTTTCGAGCGACGGTTTCATTAGTACCGCGGGTAATCCGCCTCTCTAATTTCGCCGCTCCGTCGTCGCCTTCGCGTACTTTCTAATAAAATTGCGGTCAATCATTTCCAGTTTTCTGACGTAGCGGCGCGCGGTTGCAACCCACATGCGGCGCCGTGCAAAATATTGCGTATAAATATTTCTCTGTTGCAACTATGTTGCGACATTAAGCACTCATATGACAGTTAAACATACATGAGATTGTAATTTAATTATAGAATTTTTTGAGAAGTATTATTAATAGATTAAATTATATAACATTTTTTTCATTATCGTTATGTACACTACACTGAGAGAAAAATATATGATATTTGGAACTATAATGACATAGTAAATGGTTGTTAGTTAGGAATATCATTTTTATAGTAAGTGTTACCATTTATGTTGGTGACAATTACGATATAGACATAGTATAAGTGACCCATGTAAAATTTTTACCGATAATTATAATTATTTGAAGTAAAAATATAGTAAGATAGAATATATAGAATGGTAAGAGAAATTAACCATTTTATATAGTCAATACAATTGAAATATTTGGCAAATATTAGTATAGGTAACTATATTCTTAGCATACTTTACTATACACATGGTAATAATAACAAAGAAAATATGATGACTATAAATCTGTATTCACTCAGCTATATTTTACATGTTTAAATGAACTATAAAAATATGTTTAAGTCCAAAACTCACTATAAAATATAGTGAAATTATTGTTATTCCAACTATTTTTTTCTCTCAGTGTACCGTTCATAAGTTCTCGGACACCCTTAAAAATAAAATAATACACATATCCTTGCCTAATTTTTTAATTTTGGCAAAATAATTTGATCTTTTTTTAACTATTAAAAGACCAAACTATCAACTATTAAAAAACCAAATTATTGCAGTTATGTTGCCAAAATGCTTAATTTTATTTTTAAGAGTGTACGGGAACTTATGAACGGTAGTGTACAATTTGCGAAATGTGGATAATTATTTTCGACTGACCACAAACGCATTGTATCTTAAACGAAAATTCTCCTCCGCTGGAATCTGAATGAACGTCCGTTCAAGTCAAAGAGCTGAATTCGAACAAAAACGCGAATGTTCGCGGCTAACAGTTTTTGTCGTAGAAGAGAACATTTATCGCGCGAATCAAAACCGAAGCGGAGCAAAGCAGTAACCGAGCAGCGCAACTTTCATTGATCACACATGTCCCTACAGAATTAAATGCACTTGAGAACCAGACCAGAAGCGAAACTGCGCAGCGAATGAACAATTCAAAATAATTCAGGGCAAACAGTCCTTCTGCGAAAGTAGAAAAGTAAATTTTGCCGACGTGAGCACACACATATATAGAAGATACGCAACAAAGCTGCACATTCATCGAATGTCCACACTGTTTGCATTATTCTAAATTCATTTCTCTTTGCTTTTTTTTTTAAAACCAATAAATAAAATCAAAAGGGCTAATGAGAATCAGTGCAGATCTAGGAGCACAAAGTATTATGTAATTTACATTTACAAATTACATGAATAAATATGATTTCACAAATTAAAAAATGAAAAAAGATATAATTGTTCGAACGTTTTTTTAAAGAAAGGAAGAAGAAAGAGTGAATATTTCCCACTATTTTAGAAGCGAGCTTTCACTTAAATATCCGATTTCTTGACGCTGCAGTTCTGTCGAGCAACCAAAATTAGTTGCAAACTTGGCGAGCATACACATACACATACATACCGATATTCGTTCACATTTACATATTATCACAGATTGACGACGATATTTTCATTTTTGGGGGGGAAAGAGGTGTTTTATCACTATTTTATCATTTTTCACCATCACTGAGCTCATCGATTTATCAATACATATCACATAATTTTATAACACCACATAATCTTCTCTACTGCTATATGCGCGATCGTCGATTGGAGGACGAAAAAATGCTAATATCTTTTAAATGTTTCAAATAAAAAACGTGAAGTAGAAAAAGTGAGACAGTCGAGAATTTGGATATTTTAATATATAAAAGAGATGCGATTTGTAATGTACGTGAATTATATAACATATGCTTTCTATACGGATGTGCTCGTTCTTTCACTTTTGTAACGTGCAGCAGAAGCAAGTGTGTCAGCAATAAGTACGAAGGAAGTTGCACTTTTCATATATATTCATATCTTTATATCTTATATATTTCGAATTAGAGCAGCAACACCCACACAGTGTTTCCAAAAAAAAGGTGATACTTGAAATCACACATCGTAAATATTAGATTCTTCTCGGTAAAACTCTAAAAAAAAAACTCTGGAGAAGAATGCACTTCTCACTGATCCGAGTTGAGAGAACGGAGGAGTTTTCACGACGATCGGCGGGCCCCCAATGTCGCACCCGCACTATTTTCCGGTAATAGAGTAAGCGCGGCGCTTGTCTATGTCGACCGCTAGTTGCCCGCGTAGTACTCGGTGGTGGGGGGTACCGCGCGCCTTCTTAAAGCCTTGCGCTTTTTTCAAAAACGGCGCGCTACCCCCACCACGCTTGCTCTAGCCCCCCACTATTCGCCGAACGCATACGCGTTGCATACGTATGCCGCGGAACTTGTCCCGCGCCACTCCCCCCCCTCCCCTCCGCCCCTCTAAATCACACTTTCCCACCCCACCCCGGTCTCCCTAGAGCCGTTGCTCTTTCGTACCATCGCTGCACCTCTCGTTGCACACAAATATACATGCTGCATTCGCTTCTGCACGTCTCTCGCGCTCCTTGGCTATGTAGCGCCCGCATTTACGCCACACACACACACACATATACACGCATAATTCTCTTTCCTTTTCCTCCGCCTCCTCGCTTTCCTCGATCGCGAATGTATTTTTTCGCAACGAAGATTTTTACGAATTCGATTTAAAGAGCCTTATAGTCGAAAAATTTGGAGCAATTTTTTTTTCTTTTTTTTTTTAATCGGGAAATTCTATTCAAAATTCTCTCAAGTAAAATTACATGCACATGAGCGATCAATCACGCTGGAATATTCTTCGAAATCGTTAAAATGTACTGATAATCCTTTATTATCGGTACATTTTAGCTGCGCTTTTCGTACTAGTTTTTTATTTTATCTGCTTTATTCCACGATACGGGAACGTATGCGCTCGTTTCATGAGCGTTTGACGAGCGAGGGAAGAGCAGCTACTAAAAAGAAAAGGCCTTTTGTTCCATGCGTTCTGAATACGGGCTTTGGATTTCAATAATCGCTATGTACTACATGTGCAACGCGAACGGACGTAGCGATAGCGACAGAGTGCCGAGAAAGTGTGTCATTGTTTACGCATAGTCGGTTTACTCTGCGACTCGTGCCGATACTTAGCTTCGTCGGTTGGTTTAGTTCTGTCGCGATATTTTGAGATACGCGTTAAGGAGAGACGCGATAAAGTGCTAGATACTGAAAAATGATTCATCCCAACTGAACATCGCAGACGTTTTATCTTTCTCCTCCGTATTGAAGATCGTTCTTCGAGAATTCAAATTATTGTATTCTATGATTTCTAAACTTTTTATTTTCATCGAAAAATACCTTTGTATGGTTCAATATTCTGCGAAGCATACATTTAACGATAAAAAATGATCCACTTTTTATATATTCGCTATTATGTACGAAGTAAATCGTTCAATTTTCTCATAACGAGCTTAATGTATCTCAAGTTCGATATTTCTGGGATATGTATGTTTTTTCGTTTAGTAAAAATAGTATGTATTATTAAATTTGATTAATATATATTATTAAATTATATTATATTAACAATATAGTTTGATTATATTATTAACAACATATATTTAACGATAATAATAGTATATATTAATGATAACAGTATATATTATATACTATTATCATATTATCACATACATTATATTATATACTATTTTAATATATACTATTATTCTTTAAATAGTATATACTATTATTCTTTAAATTATTAGTATATACTTATTAGTATATACTTATTAGTATATACTTATTAATATATACCTGTCTCTTATACACATCTAGATGTGTATAAGAGACAGATATACTATTATTCTTTAAATAGTATATACTATTATTCTTTAAATTATTAGTATATACTTATTAGTATATACTTATTAGTATATACTTATTAATATATACTTATTATTAGTATATACTTATTAGTATATACTTATTAGTATATACTATTATTCTTTAAATATTGTCAATAATATTAGTATATACTTATTAGTATATACTATTATTCTTTAAATATTGTCAATAATATAAGTATAAACTATATTGATAGTATAATATAATAATATTGCTGATAATAATTAACTAATAATAATTTACTGTTATAATAGTTATACTATTACCATATAACAAATATTATAGGTACTATATATTGTATATTATACTATAATAATATACAATATTATTTAAGTGTTGTTATTAATAACATAATAATTAATAACAAAGTATAAAAAGGCAATTAAGAGTCAAGCGCTGGCGCCAGTGCGCAATGGATAAAATATAATGTTATTTAATAAAAAAATCATGATATAACAATAAAACCGAACGTTTCGACTCATTTTCGAGTCTTTATCAACGGACAATATATTACAGCATCTCACAAGATAATAATAATTAATATTTTTTCAACAAGAAATTACGTGGCAAATATATTGCCCAAGTTAATGTGAAGGTGGCGGACTTGGTTCGTGCGCCACGCCTTGACATCGAAAGTGTTTTCGAATGCAAAGAGGCGTTCGCACTCGAGAGTGATCAAACTCATTCTTAGACACGATTAAGCGCATTGCACATGGCCATTTATTTTTATCCATAGCAGACACCACGAAATTTCTTATTTAGTCGCGTGCACCGAGCCGCATTGCGATAACCGAACCGACTTGAAAAGAGAAGAAAAGTAATGTACGTGCTACATACTTTCCCCGTGAGTCACACTATTTATCCATACTGACTTCAATGGCCGATCGCATCTTGCAATCGCGAGGACGAGACTCCGTTTCGCGCGCGGGCTATATGCATATTAAACGCCGTTTCTGCCGCATGAGCATGCATATATACATACACACACGTGCAGCAGCGTGAGAGAAAGCGATCTGTGCTTCAAAAAAAATCGTCCGCTCGGTTTCGAAGAGACTTCGAAGACCTTAGCTTGCCCGGAACCGGTGAAAACTAGCCCCCTCCCCCTCTACTACCCAACCCCTCCTACTCCTCCAGCCCTCCCTCTTCCGTCCTCCTCCCCATCGCTCGCCGTGTGCGATTGCAGCGTCCGGTGCTAAAATAAAAATCGGAATAGGAGCGAGGGGAAATGCGCGCCGATCGAGCGCGAGGAGGTAAGTTAGGTCACTGGGCGCGTTAATGCGCCGGCTAACCTTACTTTCGCATTGCTAGATTCAATTCATGCCAAGGCTGACCGGGTGCGTTGCCCTCGATTGCCCCTATGCCGCCGCCGCCGCCGCCGCCGCCGCCGCCGCCGCTGCTGCTGTTGCTGCCGTTGCTGATCTCCCCCTCGCTCTTCGGCGATCAACCGGCCGGCCGGCCGCGCGGCGCTCAGACGCCGCTAGACACTCGCCGCCTCGTAGAGGCGCTCGCTCTATACGCATACGCCCGGAGTCTCTGGCCGATACGACACGCGTCATTCCCCGCAAAAAATAGAATGAACCGCGTGGCTAGCGGCTATTTAAGGGATGTTTAGAAAGTTAAAAAGAATGCAAGTGACAGTGGTTTCTAAGACCCCGCCTTTTGCCGCGGACAGCTTTACGAGGATCGAGGCCGCTCCAGGCGTGCGTTCTATTTGTTTACGAATCGTAAAACGGACGTCGAAGAGTATTTTTCCTGTACTCTCCTCAGATACGCGGAACGTTATTTTTATATGCAGCTTTATGGCGAATTGACAGGGATCAACGTGCGAAATTAAGAATTCCTCGTTGATGTTGCAATCGTCGAGCTTCTTTTCCTAATCCTTTCGAGATTTCTATGCATTCGTTTCATTATTATAACAAATCGAGAATTAATCTTTTTTTTCACTTATTGTTACAGGGGCGTTGCCAGGATTTTATTTCGGGGGGAGATTTAAGAAAAAATAAAATCAGGACAACTCATAACTTTCTTAATTAAATAAGATAACAATATTAAACTAGAAGCATGCGTCTAGGTTTTTTTAGATAATCTGTCGAGTACCTCCTCTATGTTAATCGAAGAAGTCAAATTTTTGTGAATGTACATTTGTGTCAAATCGTTAAGTCTTAAGGCCCAGACACAATGCTAGGCGATAGCGATAGGAACAGAGAATAACCACAGGCAATAGATTTCAACCTATCAGAAACAGTGTATTAATGACTGTGCATTGACACACGGTTTCTGATAGGTTGAAACCTAATGCCTGTGATTATTCTCTGTTCCTACCGCTATCGCCTAGCATTGTGTCTGGGCCTTTACTTCACTCATTGTATTCCTAAGGTAGGTTTTAACAATTCTTAATTTCCATTAATAATAACCATTAATAAAAAAACCATTTAATTTTTCTGTCAGCTTTCAATCTTTCATTTTCATATTTTCATATTTGGTTCCAAAATTTCGGGGGAAATTTATCCCCTTAATCCCACCCCCCTGGCTATGCCGCTGTGGTTAGTTACATCTGAATAGATAGAGATAAAAGGGGATCCAG
>NJRP01000284.1:170687-186263 GCA_003063835.1 Aphaenogaster floridana
TATATTTGTCTCAACATTCACTATGTTTGCTGTACCAAATGCATATAATTGCCTTCACATCAATGTGAATGTGACAACCACAGGACTTTGCTGTACCAAATATTACTATTATTGTGGTTGTGGCAACCTTATCGTTTTTTCCGTGTAGGGTATCTCTGCGGATACAGATGGTTACGTCAGAGATTTAATTTTCCTTAGTAAATTTTAATAATCGACGAAGGAGAAAATGTTCTTGCTTACAAGTTTTACGTTCCTCAAAAGTTCACTCTGCGCGCAGAAGTGAATGAAGGAAAAACGTTTCCGTTCCCGCGTGATTTCCCGCTTCATCGCGCTTCATCAAATGTATTTCTATGCATTTCAGTTGGTGAATGGCCTAGACGTACCCCGATACATGTGCGAGACGGAGGTGATGGAGGACGTAAACGTTGCCCCGGCGGCGGCCGTGATGGAGTACACCATCACTTCCGGTAATCATACCAGCAAGAACGCAAACGGCAACATCATCACCCTTACGCTCAAGAACAATCATCTTATCGTGGAAACGGAGGAGCGTGCGGTACGTACGTCATTATAAGAAATTTCCGGCGTATTGTCGCCGCAACGAAACATCGCTTACGTAAATCTCTTCCTTTTCTTCGACGACCACGTTCATGTCCTAAGCGGCGAGGCTCGCCGACGGAGTCGCGATAACCGGGTCAGAGACTGGCTCGTTTTCGGGCCGGGGAGTAGATTCGTAATTATCGAACTTGGCCGACCCTGGTAAGGTCGGAGGTTACCGGGCAATTTCGCCCCCACCTATCGTCCTACTTACGGCCTCGTCTTACTCGCGGAGGCTCGTTCGTGGCGAAGATTCTCGAAATCGTCCGCCGAGCCCGCTCGTCTCTGCCGACACCTACGTTTCCTCTTCCTCTCTGACCGCGGCATATCCCTCCCCCTTCTCCCTCTCTCGCCTTCTCTTCCTCTTTCTATCGTCTGTCTCGCACGCTTCCTCATTTTCCACCCCGATCTCTCTAAATGCTCCACTCGCGCTCTGATTTAATCCATTCTTCTCGCACATATGTACCTGTATAAAGTGCCCCAACTTTCGAACAAGGAAAAGGCGTGGAGCCGATTCGGGTCCGTAACTCGGGCCCGAATTAACAAGGAAAAGAAAAGAAAAAAATAATAGACTGAGTAGATACGCACGAATTCCCGTGGGAGAATTGAAACGTTTAGCGAGAATAATGAACTTTGAATTTAATCGGATATCAGTCCTGATCTTAGGAAAGAAATTCACGTTATATACTCTATTTTTAATTTTTTTAAACTATTATTTTATCACTATTGGACAATTATTCGACATTAAGGGAAAGTACGGAGTTGAAAATGGTCAAAAAATCGATTAAAAAAGATTTTTTTTTAAGTAAACTGTTTCTTGCACATTTTAAGATATATAAAACAATTTTGGAGTATCTCTAAATGTTTTAAAAGAGAAGTGTTGAGCATGTAGTCCTGACGCAAAACCCTCGCAAGCCCTACCCTATAAAATCATGTTTTTTTTACTTTTATGTGCCGTTTACTTTTATACCTTTTTCTTGAGAACTACTGAACTGATTTTTAAAGTTTTATATATATGTATATATAGTCTCTTCAGAAATGAGTAGACCACCATTTAATCATTCTACCATTAATAATTAAAGTTGCAAAAAACTAGTTTTTTTCAAACCACAACTGAAAATCAGAAAAAGTTTATTTCGAAAAAAGCATTGATCAAAATGTAGCCATAAACATATGATAGAGAATAAAAATAATTTGGATATGTTGATTCAGTGATGAGAAAAAGGAACATAAAGATAGGCAGTTTTATCCTATAATTTCGCAACTATTCCCTCTTAAATAACTAGTGTTTATTGCACGTATTACTTTTACGTATATGAACATACATATCTCTCATTCTTTATTTAATTTCAAAATTTTAACAGGATCTTATTTTGATCCTTATTTTTTTACTTAAAAAAAATATATACAGGGTGTTTCGTTTTAAATGATATAGTCGATTTTCTCCGAAACTATCGATGATACAAAAAAAAGTTTCAGATAAAAGTTGAACGGTTTTGAGAGAGACATCTTATGATGGACACATGTTTTTTCTAGGTGGAGGTGTTCCGGAAATTTTAAGGTGACCTTTATTTTTTAAAATGGAATTATATGATTTTCTTTACATAATGTAATTCCTCTAGTTATTCGGCATATAAAAGTATTAAGGTAAAGCTATCAAAAAATCAATAGTTTACGAGATATTTTATATTTCATTCTGGCATATTTTGACATGAAATATAAAATATCTTGTAAACTATTCATTTTTTGATACCTGTGCTTTAATCCTTTTATGCGTAGAATAATGGGATGAATCAATTGTTGCGAGAAAAACACATGGTTGCTTTTCAAAAAATTATGCAATTTGTAATGTGCAGTTATATACTTTTTTGAAAAGCAACCATGTGTTTCCCTCACATCAATTGATTCATCCCACTATTCTACGCATAAAAGTATTAAGTTACGATTATCAAAAAACGAACAGTTTACAAGATATTTTATATTTTGTGTCAAAATATGCCAGAATAAAAAATAATATATCTCGTAAACTATTAATTTTTTGATAGCTTTACCTTAATACTTTTATATGCCAAATAACTAGAGGAATTACATTAATAAAGAAAATCATATGATTCTATTTAAAAAAACAAAGGTCACCTTAAAATCTCAGGGACACCTCCACCTAGTAAAAACATATGTCCATCATAAGATGTCCTCCTCGAAACCGTTCAACTTTTATCTCTGAAACATTTTTTTGTATCATCAATATTTTCGGAGAAAATCGACTGTATCATTTAAAACGAAACACCCTGTATATATCAGGTGCACTAAACAGGTATAATACATTAGATCAATAATATATCCTTCGCCTTGAAAAAGAAAACTGTGGATTACTTGACATAATTTAAATACTTTTATTAATTTTTAACAGAAGCAGCTGTAGAAAATGCTATATTTCGTGTAATATATCTTGCTGTATTTGCTTCCAGGTAACGATGGAGGATAACAAACCCACGTCGAGATACAAGGACAGCGGGTGTTCATTCGTGGTGGAGGTACAGCCGGATTATGACAAGGAAGAGACGGAGGGTAATAAAGGGTCGTCCGACGATGTGACCGCCGGTGTCACCGATCAACAGGCTCTGGTGCACAGGGAGGAAATACCGGATGATAGGTCTTCAGGTGATCATTCTCGTGATGCACATAACACTCCGTTTTTGCGATTTATCTTCTATCTTGTCGTTTCTCACACAGGTTTCGAAAATACGCGACTGTTTGGAAGCACCAATACCGGTCTGTCACAGTCAGATCTTTCGATATCCAGTCAAGGTTCGGCCAATCCGAGTTACCGCTACGGCAATCAAGTCGAGTACGACTCCGGCCACCTTGGTTATCCTATGTACGGTGGTAGTTACGAATCCGACAATGTGCTGTCGAGGAAACTGGAAGGACGGTCGAAATGGGTGGAATTCGACAAATCGCCGGATATAGAAAAGATACTGTTAGACGACTCCAGAAATTTTACTAGTGAGGAGGAGGAGGACAAAAGTGTAAGTAAATACAAAGATTAGCCTGATTCATCTAAACCCTTTTCTGTGAGTGCGTATTATTTCATTTCATTAATATAGCTAAATATATATTCATTTGATACAAAATAAAGGAATACTATTATAGATCAATGTACGACTATATTGACAGCTAATAAAACTTGTATTTTCAATCATAGATTATTCACAATCATGATTTTTTAAAATAAAGTTAATTAAAATTTAAAATTATTCAATCATGATTTGTTAAAAAGTTTAATTAACCACTTCGTTGGCAAGCAGAATGGGACTATTCGTGTCCAGTGTGACAAGAAAAAAATTTTGTCGAATATAGTCAATAGATAAAGGTTTTTGAGGTCGCTGAATCCAAATAAATTTTAAGTCAAAATTGCAAAATTCAAAATAACGGATCCAAAATTCCAAAATTTGTAATTTTTTTACTTCAAATTCGGATTCAGCGACCCAAAAAATCCTTAGATACGACATACTATCAAAATCGAGGCATTTTATGCAAAAATAATCAGGTACGTACTATTGCATCAATGCCACCGAAGGGGTTAAGAGAGATTAAAAAAAAAGTTTTATTTTACTAATTTTTGTTATTACTTTGAAAATTTGATTTGCTAAAACATTTAAATTATACACGGAAAAAAACGATAAGGTTGCCACAACCATAATTCGTCCAACAAACATAATGAATGTTGAGACAAACATAGTGAATGTTGAGACAAACATTCACTATGTTTGTCTCAACATTCACTATGGTTGTCTCAACATTCACTATGGTTGTCTCAACATTCACTATGTTTGTTGGACGAATTATGATTGTGACAACCTTATTTTTTTTTCAGTGTAGATACTGAAAAATTCCTTTGATGTTGACATGAATCTGTGCCTAGAAATTTCACACTATATATACATATATAGAGATCGATCAGAAAAAATCCTCGTAACACGGAAGATGTTCGTTTCCTTTCAGCCGCAGTTCTTTGGAAAATCAAAAAATATGTCGTCCCTACAAGACGTCGTGAGTGCGGTGGTACGGGAGGACTCGTTCGATATCGTCGACAGCTTCCCAGATGCCGTGCGATCGAATCCGAATCTTCAAGTGAACGGCACGACGCCCAACAAGCTCGAGATTATGGAGCAGAAGGCTCTGAGCAACGACTTCGCCAAGGCGGAGAACAACAAGCCCGTGATAACCGGCGTGCTGCTGAAGGACGATGTTCAGGAGGACGCGTTCCAGGAGCAGCAACGTAAACTAGGTAATGGCACGCTGACGCCGGAACACAAGGGGGACAAGACGGCGGCGCGCAAGCCGGAAGGCAGCGTCTTCGTGCCGAGTCACAAACGAGCGGGCAGCATCCCGCCGCGACTGATCGAGGAGACGCTCGAGATGGATCGCAAGAAATCGCTCGACATCTACAATAAGTACAGTCAAATCAAAACGAGTACCAGGGGCATGCTGCCGAGCTTGAGTCCGAAATTCGAGCTGCTGCAGAACGAGGTGAGTCCGATCGAGGAGAAAGAGAGTTAATGCGCGCGCCAATCAAGGAAGAACCCCCCGTCCCGCTCCCCTTGTCATCGTCGTCATCGTCGTCGGTTTTCCGACTGTGTCGTCGGGACGCAACGTCCTCGGGATAAATTGCAACGAAAGATACTAGTCAGGGATTATTGAAAAAAAATGCAGCGAACACGGCTAATGGTGTACTAATGGTGTAGGAATTATGTTGCTTGGTGTAACGAATATATATATATATATATATATATATATATATATATATATATATAACGGAATCGGCAATGTCGTAATGTCATAATCGGTTACGACTATCTATTTCAGCAGATGGCAACGATCTCGCAGATTTGAGCCAAATGGACGAGTACCTTCGCGAGTACCTATACAAATTCTATTTGTCTGCGACGAGGAGGATTTAACGTGACAAGTTAGCGTTTAACGTATAAGCAATTTAATCAAAGAAGGAAAGATCGCCGTAAGGGCACTTCATATCGCGATTAAAATGTTTTTCTTTCGTGGACATAACGGAAAGTGTAGATCGGCAGCTGTGTTTTCTAATCATAATTTAGAAGATCGCTTATTTCGTCATTATCATATAAGTTATCATATATATATATTCTTTCTGTATCATATATATATATATATATATATATATATGATACAGAAAAAAATTTCTCTTTAATACGAACTTTAATATTGTCTTTAATACATGCTATTTAGCTCAAGCCGAATGGAGAACTTTTCGCGATCGAGACAAACGAGCGATAATGATTAATGTTAAGCGTAAAATAATGCCGATCACGAGCTAATCAAAAAAGCATTGCAGATAAGAATCTTTTTTCATCGTAAATTCACGTAGACGTAACAGTTCATCACTCGACTTGTTATAGTGACGTAGTATATTTCGTAAAATCAACATATTAATAGTATTAAAAAATATACATACGTGACACACTCCATCTTTCTCTAATTTTTATTTCTTCGAGTGTTCTCTTCATTAAGAACACACAGTCACATTTTAAATTTTTTTCGCGAAATGTGTAACACATTTTTCACTCTTCGATGGTGAAATTGATTGTAAATCAATATTTTAAATTATTTGTTAATATTTATAAAAATTGTGTTTGATGGTTCTAAAGAGAAAAAATTGAATAATAGGTAAGTCGGTTCCTTAAAATTCACGTAGTTACAATAAAAGCGCTAATAAATAAACTAAAATTTATTTCCTAGATACGTGGTTAAAATTCGGCATATGCCTGGGGTCTCAGTTCGTAGCTGCTACGGGTTCATTAACATTCTCGATCCAGGATAAGTCACTCGAGCATCGCTACCATAACGATATTATGCATTGTAGTAATCGTAAGTTCCTTAGAGCGTAAGAGACATTACATTTCTAACATCCATATTTAGTAAACAAGTCGGTGTATACATACATATACACATCGAATGTATATACATATAACGAGGCTCACGCGTAATATAAAAGCACATATACACGTTACGTATGGACACGTGTACACATTTAAGCGCGCACACGATGTTAAAAAATTTTTTATTAGCTTCATAGGCGTTTTAGGATGTCGAAACATGAATTCTAGTGCCAAAATAGTTTAAGACGTCTCGAATCGACCTACGAGTCGACGAACGTTTATCTGTGTATAACTACGTTGAGAGAGAAACATTACGTTATTGACATTTCAGATTTTATATGATTACGTTGAATGTTATAAACGTTATCGAATGTTGGCTTTGCGATGCTTTGCCGTGAGTTTTCACGATGTGAAATTGAATGTCTTCAACCTGTGTATACCCAGAGAATATCTCCCTTCGTGTGTCAGATATTTTCCCAGTTCTCGCAAATACTATTCCTCCTACGGTCGCTATATTTACACACTTTGCTCCATAAAGAAATCAAAACAATCTACTTCGATATACGGATCGCCTGGGCATCACGCTGAACGCGAGAAATTTCGCTACGATGGGTATAAATGGGTCAAGAGGCTAGAAATTTTTCCTGTCCATAATTAAATGTTTAATCATTCTCCTGATGCGACAGAACTTCGTCGATCTGGATCATGTTCGAAGCGCTTAGCCGACGCGGCGACGTTGAAGTTGCAGAGATGCAGTATCGGTGTGCGTTTTGATAACCCCTCCAGCCTACAGTTGTGCGGAGAACGTATCTCGGTATTTAAATAAAACGTGGCTCTTAGCATGCGATTATCTTCATTTTCCTGCGAGTTGGAAACATCGTTCTTCATCTCTATTACTGATTATTTCTTTCCACGTACTGTGGTCGGAAATGCGATCTAGAGGCAAGTCTTCGAACGTGATCATTATTGCGTGTTGAAGAGGAAGCTTTTATTTTCTCTAAATATTTAAAAGTCTCTATTGCGATATAAGGTAATTGCCGATAGAGCATGATTTAGAGGATTATCGTAGATTTAGACTCGAAATGTATTACAACTGCGAAAGTAGAAGTCGTCCGAATAAATAATGCAAAATCGAGGAGGAACGAGACAGGAAATGTTACGGTAGTGATCGATTTAATTGCACGTTAAATATTTTTAACTCTCCATAAGATTATCTTATTATCGTTAAACGTGCGTTAAGGATTTGCCGCGTTCGTTAAAAATGTGGAACATGAGCTTTCACACGATCGGAATGGTACGATCATACGATTGTTTGTTTATACAAATTTTAAAAAAAACAGTATACTTATCTTAATACAGTATATAGTTTTGACTTCTATAAATTAAAAGTTATATATTGTATATTCCATATATTTTTGTGTTCTACATTTATATATTATATATTTAAAAGTATACAAGGATTGTTCTTCTTTTCATTAATCGCTAAATATGTAATCGCGTTGCGAACTTTTTAAATATAATAATATCTTGTCTTAAATAATCCAACCTTTTTTTGTTGGATTCTTATACAGGGTGATTTATACAATTACGGTGAATTGTAATTCTTCTTAACTGCAGACGAATCAATTGGTGTAAAGAAAACATATAACTACATTTAAAAAAATATGTAATTGCATTTTGCAAATTATATATATTAAAAGCAGTTGTATGTTTTCTTTACACAAATTGATTGGTTTTATTATTATAAAGAAATATTAAGGTGGGATAATTAAAAAATTAATATTTTACGAGACATTTTATATTTTATGTCTCAAAATATGTTAGAATAAAATATAAATATTTCGTAAACTATTAATTTTTATAATCTTATCTTAATACTTTTATATGCAAAATGTTTGTAAAATCAATTTATGTAAAAAAATATATGATTCCATTTAAAAAGGTAATTGCACTTTTCTGGTGCATACTTATACTTATGAAAAACATAGAAAGATAGATCTTATCATATCATTCAATTTTTTCTTTTTTTAACGAAATAAAAGAACTATAAATCGAAAGTAATTGTATAATTCATCTTGCATATTAAAAATATAATATAGAGATCTAATACAAGCTTTATTAGTGATCAACGATTAGTGAAAGTCATATAGTTATATTAATTTTATGCGAAATATACGCACAATTTTTTTCTGCAGGGCAGGATAATATAATGTCTGGTTTGTTCATGTGAAAGTACAGGACGACACTCGATTGTAGAAGTCTACAAGCTATTGGAAATTAAAGCATTGAAGGTACTAAAGTAATATGACATGAACGGCTACGTCTTTCTTATGTAATTAATAAATGCAAATTGGACCCGCTAAGACATGCGTCCGTCCTTCTATGTCGTATTCGCGAATGATTACAAAAATTAATTCTTTCATGCGCAAATTAATCGATGTTAATTCATGTAACTATTTTTTTCGGAGATTTAGTTTTAAACTGAAAAATTTTGAATTGAAAATTTCACACGATTCTTTTCGTAATAAAAGGCTCACAATTTTTGAAAAATCATCATGGCTACAAAAAAATTGTAAGATTTTCCATTTAATCATGAATATTGAAAGAGTTGCTTTCACGAAAATCATTATTGCGCATGAGAGAGTTAGTATGAAGATTTTAATGTAATGCATAAGATAAGAGAGAAATTGATAAGGATATTGATGAGAGGAAGCGCGAAGTGAGCTTCAACGTACGAGGCTGTTTTAATATTTTATAAGATGCAAGCTACTCAGAAACTGCAATTTCCTACTAAACATCTCTTCCTTTCAACATAACCGACAAATCGAAAGTAATACTAGTTATTGCGCTCGTTACATGTAATGCGAAGACAACACATGCGAAAGGTTTTTCTTACAGATATTTATTTCTAACAACCGCTAAGCTATCTCATTGTACATGTCAATTTATTTTGCAAAAATAAACTGTTGGGCACAATGAAAGCGTTTATTGTTACCACAATTGCGGAGTTCTTCTGTTTGTATTGCGTATGGTTATTAATTAGCATTACTAGTGCGTAAAAATCTAATAATTTTTATTTAATTCCCCTAATTTTACATAGACATATATCAGATGTATTATGTTTTAATGTATACGAGGAGCTTGATCTAATGACATGCCAAGCCATCAAATTTTACAAGAAAACAAACGAATAAACTCCTCTCATTAACAAAATTCAATATTCTCTTCTGCAGCTTTTAAACTTAATCCTTAATATATTGTTATTTAAAAGAACGCGAGACTTTCATTGGGACCATAATCGGACAAGTAGATAAGCATAAATCAAGAAAGAACCTCACACACTTTTCTCTTATATTTGTCGTGTTATTACTTCAAGCTTTTCATTTCAAAGTTTCTACAAGGTAAAACTGTATATGCGATTTACTACGTTTGTATTAAACGATATTCTGTATATTCTGTTTGTATCAAATTGTTACATAAAATTATTGAAAGACAAGCATAAACATTCCTATCTATTTCAGGAACCAATAAAAATAAAAATTTTGTTCCTTCTAAATCGGGGACTAATTCATTTCTCACCAAAACCTCAGATATTTCCAGTAACATCAAACGATCAAACAATTTTTAAATACCATAGTGGATTTGCTTAGCGGTTAGCGGGAGAACTACTTTATCATCCCAACTCGATCAAAGGGGCTGGAATCACCACAGATCTTTCCCCCCTATTCAATATATAATTGCGTCCATGGAATAATGAATAAATTTACTCGTCAGACACGAGTCAGACACGTCTCAGTCCGATGGCCGCGTAATATAACCATTTAATTAAGCATTAATTATAACGAGGCCAAATATCTGACGCGTCGTTAACGCAGGGAACTAAGATATTTCATCAGAGTTGCGTATCACATTGAATCATCAAGTGAAGAATTCTGCGTGTGCACGCTCCGGTCTACACGTGCACGATTTATTATCACCGTGTATGCAAAAGTAATAAAAAAATAATAAAATTCGTAAAGATTGTTTCGAGGTAGACCAAAGGATAAGCGCTCGACGCCACCTAGACGCATTCGTCGGCGGGTCATCCACGTGCAGATTAATTGTCAGATAAAGTATTGTTTATTATTGTAGACGCACATACACGGGCGATGTATCGGGAGAAATGCGTGGGAGGAGTTTCCTCTGATATAATTGCCATCAAGGCTGCGTCATGTATTTTTTATTTAGCAATCGATGACACAAGCGCGCTTATACAACCATCTTTTTTTTATAGCCTTGTAAAATCAATGATATCTTATTATTTAATGTCTGACGATTGCGAGTCTAAATATATGATCAGCCAGCGGAAAACTCTACTTTAATTAAGCAAATCTCAGCAAAGGCAATAATTTAGTTTGCTAGTATTTTTTGTCGTTGTTGTTTATACGTAACGTATTTTGATAAGATTATCGATTATTGTTCGTAAATTGCGCCAGAATTTCTCCATCCATATAATAACTTTCAATAGAAAATTAAATAATTGTTGGTTTTAATGATTTTATGATGCGGCTGTAAAACAAGCGCTCGCAATTTTACATGTTCTCTGCAATAATTATTAATTTTATCATTGGAAAATCATCGTGTTGTTCCATTTGTTGTCCGTAGTTTCTCATTAGTCTCCATGCTCTTACATTTAAATCATTATGAAATAGGACTTTGAAAAAGCTCGTTTTTCCTGAACAGATACGGGAATGATTCACGCACTTTAATACGCGGAACTGATTACTTTTCACAATCCTATTTAGCCGTCTGCCGAATCTCTGGACAGTGATTTAACTGCATCGATACAGGAAAAGAGAGAGAGAGAGAGCGCGAGAGGCGAAAGAAGAGAGAATGAGAGCAGGGACAGAAGGTACGAAGGCAAGCGGAAGGTGGATGCGCGGACGGATGGTGAACGGCTAGATATGGACGGATAGATCAGAGCGAGAACAAGAGAGAATAGTCGAGTGGAATGACTGGAAATCGGGGGGCAGTCTGATTGGTCTCCGTGCTGATGGGAGCGTCGTTGCAACCCATGCTCGGGTTATGTACACGGCGTGCCAGGGGTTGCGGGGGAGTCGAAGTCGGATGGGGCCGGGGGACGAGCGAGGGGGTGGCGCGGAGACGGGTGAGTTTGAACGTCGGTACAGATACGGCATTATGAAAACACGAATGTACTTTTAAATCAATACCACCATCGCATTGTGGGCACCGGTGAGGGCGGTACGTTCGCAACCCGCGAATACGCGGGAGATGAGAGGAAAAGAGATCGAGAGAGAGAGAAAGAGAGAGAGAGAGAGAGAGAGGGAGGGAGGGAGAGAAAAAGAGAAAGACAAAGACAGAGAGGAGAGAGTGGGACCGACGGCGCTGCCGAGGGGGTCATAAGGGAATAGAGGGACAGGATAGGATACAGGGAGGTTGGGATACTAAGGGGTAGGAGACCGGAGGAATGGCTCCGTTATGCGAGAGGCACCGTCGTGACCGCGCGCGCCGGTTACATTAAATTATGACAGTATCCGTAACGGTACGAATGCCGTCCCGTGCCTCCTGCGAGATGTCTTTCCGCGTAGGAGTGGATTTGGCATAGGCAAGGGGGATCGGCTACATGGCGGAGGCAACTCGCCGGCAACAGTCGTTTTACTGGTGGCTTGTAATTCGTACGCGAATATATAATGTATATTTTCAGAATTTTAACATCGTGTCATGCTCTGCTGAACGATGTCAGCGTATTATGCATAATTTAGGAGAATATATTATCATGAAGGCTCATTTGCAAAAATAATTTTCCAGTTCCAAATCTCATCCAACAAACATTTATAACATTAAATTAAGATTTTTGCAAAAATATACATATTACCATATATTATTTTAATTTCAATGAGTGTCAATTGTTTCTAGTTTTACTTCAACTATATAAGAGATATATGTCTAGATAACTCTATTAATTATCATTTAACGTCAAAATGAAGCTATTGCTTTCGAGTGGCTCATATAGAATTCCCAAAATAATAGAGAAAATTTTCAGGTAATTACCTTCATTATAACCGACAGCGATAAAAATTATAAAACAGTAGAGCGAAATAAAGAAAGAATTTTTCGTGTAACGCGATATTACTAGATTTGTTAGAAAAGCAAAGAGTTAATACCACTTAACGCCAAACGCGAACGTTATTGAATAAAACTTTTTATTCCGCAGGCGTCAGATTTTTATTCTGTTATTCGCGCACGTGTAAAAAATTCCGTACGCAAACACCGTTTACGTGTCCGTGTGTGCGTGTATGCGTGTGAACGTGGTGGCTAGCACGTGCATGATAGAAATTTTTACTCGCAACGAAGGAATGATGGAAGCATAGTCGACCACCTGTATGCTTTAACAGTGGATCGAATCGTGCCTGTTACTCAGCCGACACATCTGACGTGGCGCATCCCCAAATATATATGCATTTATCGCCTTACGAGACCAAGACGCGTCCTTATCGCACCTGCTTATTGAAAATACGCTTGCGATTACATTTACTTATTTAATTTAGCCAATTTGTATATCTATAAAGCTTGAAACTTTCTCTGTATGTAGTTTCAACCACAAATTACGATGTGATAATTTCCATGAGAACGATGTTTTGGGGCAGAGATTGCTTCTTTTTAGATAAATTGAAAATATGCAAAACGTTTAGATGAATTATTTGCTTTGTAACTCGTCTAACTGCTAGTATTTTGCATTTGAATCTACATCATTTGTGTTTATATTTAATTATGTATTTTTTAATTATATCCATCGTTTTCTCTCAACGTTGCAACGTTGTTACGCGCGCTAGATGCACTTTAGTTAATATGAAAATAAAAATTCTCTCTTGACGAGATATCAATAGAAATTAACTACCGGCGTAGAAATATGCCTTTTGGAGTCTGCGTAGGCAGCAACTGATGAGGGTAGCAATGTTTCCGGCATAGTCCCCGGGCACGTGGTGCTACTATTGATTTTAATTTTAGTGAAAGGGGTGGAAAAATTAGAAGGGTGGAAAGAGGATGGCAGCCGCGCGGCGGTAGGAAGGAAAGGAGGCGCGAGCGTGTAAGCCAGAGAGGGAAATAGGGCTGGCGAGTGTAACGGAAGGGTGCGAGAGAGAGAAAAAGGAATAGGGAGAGAAAGAGAGGAAAAGATGAAGAGAGACATAGCGCATGTAGAGCGATAGAGGGTAAAAGAGTGAGAGAGGGAGACGCAGCAAGGGGGAGAGAGAGGGAGAGAGACAAACGAAAAAAAAAAAGCTGAAGAACAAGAAGGATAGCGAGAGCGGAAAGTCGGCAGTGTCGAACAGTTTCGCTTTCATTTCCCTCTTTGCTCGAAGGCAAAGGTAGTCGCTGTTCGAGGGTAGGAGGGTAAAGTACCTGCCGTCATAGAGAAGGGTAGAACGGCAAGGAGCTGCCGGGACGCGGTAGAGAGAAAGAGAAAGCCCACGGGAGAGATGGGTGGCTGTGCAGCGACAGGGATGTGGGACCAAGAACGTGGATGCGGGAGGGGGAAGGGGAGACCGTGAAAAAGACGGACACGGGGAACCTTGAAAAAGAAGCTCGCCACGTTGTTGAGCGGGAGAGGCAAAACAGGGGGTGAGATATTTAAATAAAAAAGACGGGAGCACGCGCGCGAATATACAAGCGGGGGTTGAAATGTCGGCGGTATTTCGGTGCGAGCACAGCTTTCGACGCCGTAAACGCGCAAAAGTGACCTCTACATTAAGTAGTGATGACAGAAGGGAATAGGGACAACTTATATGTACCCAAGTAGAACACAAAAGTCATGATGACGTCAAAATGATGCTAAAATGACGCCTTGACATCATTTTGACGTCATCATGACTTCAAAATGATGTCAAAGGCGTCATTTTAGCATCATTTTGACGTCATCATGACTTTCTGTTCTACTTGAGTAGTGTTGTATTCAAAATTGATATTGGTTTTCAATCGACAAACCTAATTTTAACGAGTCCTTAATTTGCTTAAAAAAAATGTATCTTCATGAACGATGATATGGAAACAATTAGGTAGCGATTAACGAGAGCTGCGGACCCTCCGGTGTCAGAGGGTCCTTTCAACCGTTGTCGAATCGTGCGATGATCGTCTCCGCAAAACGTATTCTCCGACATTAGCGTTTTATCGGCCCTCGATACGCGGCTTTTCGATTTTGTTGCACTTTCTCTTGCACGCGCCACCCGATCCTCTCCCTCCCTCTCCCTCGGCATGCCTTCCTGCTTTTTTAATTGTATCGTGCGTTTATTCGCACGGGCACAGACACGCACGAATACGCTTCACGCCTACACAGACAGGCACGTGTCCCACACATATATGCGCGCGCGCGCGCCGGCAGAAATATACGAGGGAAGACGCACACAGAGAGAAGGAGAGACGAGAGTGGGTGGGGACAGAGAAAGTGAACTGGTTTACGAACGTCTAGATTAAGGGCAGGTATCGACGAAGCGCCTGGAGAAAAACCATTAGGTTTCGGAGAGAGAGCATATTTATTCCACCCGCGCGCGCGCGCGCGCGAGAGAGAGAGAGAGAGAGAGAGAGAGAGAGAGAGGGAGAGGAAGAGAGAAAGAGAGATAGATAGCAAATACCACGATCGACCACCGATGTTTTTCGATACGCACGATCGCCGGCAAAGCTGCGACACGCGCTCCACGCGAGAATGTGTGGGATTTAACGCGATTGTCAGCGATGTTGCACCGCACTCGTCATTTCGTCCGCTATAAGGCAAACGCGTGAGTGCCTCTGTGCCCATGCTCGCGTTTAGTGACACGTGGCGTTACGCGAGCGCGACATATTATTGGTACAATAGAAATGTAAAATTTCATTCGCGATAAAAAGAACAAAGTCATTACGATGCCTAATTAATACCTCAGGTAAATACATTTGCGATAAAAAGATAGATCGAATTCTGTTTTGCGCCGCGATTCAATAACGCGAGAATATTACAATGGGTGTCGCGTTTCAAGCTATTATTTTGTATCGTTATTAACGAGCGTAAAATTGAAGCCCCGCGGAAAATGCGCGG
>NJRP01000284.1:186682-200858 GCA_003063835.1 Aphaenogaster floridana
GGGAGGGAGGGAGGGAGGACGGCGCGGAGAAATATGGCAGGGGAGAGCAGAGAGATAGGCGCCAGAAGGAGAAATCTCGTTTCCCCTCTCAGTCCCGCGAGTGTGCGGGCACCCCCCGGTGCTCCCCGCGACTCGCCCTTTCGCCCCCTCGCGCCACCCCCGCGCCCACCAAGCACCAACTAGGGTGGATGGCGGGGGCCAGAGCGCGCGCGGGAAAAAGAGAGGACAGTCGCGGAGCGAGAGAGCGCAGCAGCCCGGGAAAAGAAATAATCTGCGAGCTGTATTGACGTTTCTAGTCTAACTCTGATTGAATTATGCATGAGCACACCAGCGATACCGACGGCTCTCCTTCACTGCCGCCGCCGCCGCCGCCGCCTCCGCGGCCACCGCCGTCGCCTCCCTGCGAGCCCCGGTCGTTCGCTTGGGGTGCTCGCGGTTCTTTTTTTATATGTACATACACATATATCGCTCTTCGATGTAGTTCGTTCGCGGTGTCAGAGAAATGGTAGAGCACGTAGATATACGCTTCGGACAACGAGGCTAACTGTCGGCTAAAGTACGAGGAACACGCGGTACAAGCGAATTGATGTTTGGGGAACTGGAGAGCGTCGCTATTGGCGAGATCTGTACGGAATGTAAAATATTATTGATTACAGTAAGCAAAATTGTTTTATCGTATATGAGTGGCGAATGCCAGCCGCTTGTGAGAGATCGTTAGAGTTATCGCTCGACGTATATCTTTTGTATTCTCTTCCTTTTTTCCTTTTTTTTTTAAATGTTAAATAACGATATGTAGCGTTTTTTGAAAAAAATATATCGCCAATTAAGAGACCATTGAAATAATTCTTTGCTTTCAGCATCAATTTTCGCAATAGAAATCTATAGATTACAAACGTTCAGTTTTGCAAAGCTTGCTGTTATTAAATAATTCTTTTATAAAATTCCTTTTGTCCTTGTTGTTCAATAAAAAAATAATTAGCTAAACATTAAGAGATCGAACGCCGCCTTAAAGACGATTCCGAACGTACTCTAGAACGCGATATACAACTAATAATGATGATCGGCTAATGAACGGACAAACGTTAATCCGCTTACGCTAAATTACGCGCTATCCTGTTTTACTCGCGAAACGTGCCGCGGCGCGCATTATGGCGCCCTCGATTGTTGCACCGTTTAACCGATTCGCTAATGGGGAAGCTAACGGAAAAGAGTACATAACAGCTACAGATGCTTTTCTCCTCCCTCTCGCATTCTCTTCGCCCCCTCGATGCACGCTCCGGGTAGGACCTCCTTTTAGTACCTTGCGCACGTAACCGATCGCGATACCGGTGACAACGATTTACGTGCTTTCACTTGATCTCGCTGCATTTCGCTCGGAAGGGCAGCCTCTTTGCCAGTTATTCCGACCTGAAATACGAAGGAATTTCCATACCGAATAAATTTTACATAACTTATGCATTTTATTTATACGAAAATTGTTATTATTTAAGAAATAGTTATTAAAATTTGAAGATTTGGCAACTAATGAGAAAATGAAAACTTTTAATCCAACAACGTAACCGGTTGTGAATATTGGGGTCCTTTCATAATTATAATATTAAAATTCTAATATTAAAATTCAATACTAATTCTGGAATGCTAAAGTGTTTAACAGTCGAACAAAAAAATGAAGTCTTTTAATCTATTTAAACCCATTACCTTTATAAAATTTTTTTCTCTCACGTTTATTTCAAAATAGATTTTGTATATTAGATTTAAATTTTATTATATCCCCATACCTCGAAATGTTTTTTTTCTTTTTGAAGGATTAACAAAATAAAAGGAAAATAAATAATAAAAAACAACCAGATGATGTGACTATCGCGAAGCGGAGAAAATAGAAAACGAAACAAAAAGATATCTCTGGATATAAATAAACAATACATGTCCCATTTCTTCGCCGTCTATTTTAAAAAAATACTAGTTTTTATAGAGACATGCGTACGAAAAGGCCCGAAGTTCATGAGAATGAAACGAGTGTCGGTAGACTCTGTTTTTACTATCAAACGCTGCAAGCGAATTTCGTATTTTTACTCAGCTATACATATCGCAGTATAACAACAGAGACGCGAGGACGTACACAAACGGGTTACGGTAATCGGACGCGTCACCTCACGACCAGGTCGGGAGATTACATCTAGGTGCCGCCGCAGAGAATTTATCGCTCGGCAAAGAGTACTGCTTTATTATGCATTTATAGACACATACGTCGCGCAGCTTCGGTAAGCCGACCTCGCGACAGGGGCCGTTGCCAGAGGGATGCTGAGTCTCTCCCGCCATTGCGGGCTAGGTATAATCCCCCCACTTCTCGTCGACGAGAGCGACGTAGGAGCATCGCGACTACTGCTAAAAACGGGATCGATACTAAAACGCTTTTAAAATCGAGGCTTTTGTAATTAACTCGCCAACTTACCGGGGTCTGGACCGCGATACGTTCGCGATGTAGCCGCGGCGGTCGAACGCTGCGTTTACGTGCGACGTGATTGTTCTTGCCATTCATCCTTGCCTTTATATCGTAGCTCGCACTATGTGCATCAGAAGCCTAAAAATTTTAGAGCATTTATCTCGACAATCGAAACCGCGATTATTCGATATAGAATATATATTCATAGTATTTTGAAAATCAAACAATATATATTTTATGGTGTGACACGATTTAGATATATTGGTATATGACGGACGAGAAAAAGTATCGAGAGACGCCATGTTAATTTCGAGACATATAATTATTGCCAACCGGAGGGGATTAATACTATAATTACCACGATAACTGTCATCTCTAAAGACATTATCAATGACCTGAAATTTTCTGTTAATGCATTTCAATTTGCAGTATTATGTCAGAGCCGGTATTCTTTATGAATATGATCAGTATATCCGGATTTAAGCTTAATAATATCTCCTGATAGCATTTACAAATTAACGTAATATTCCTCTCTGAAAATGTAATTCCTGATAACTGGATTACTTTTACGAACATCTCAGGTTGATAATAATAGCAGACTTTATGCAGTTGCTTGTTAATTATCTTCTTACTTCTCATCCATCGTCTCGACTGGACTTTTCATTAGTCGCACAATATTCTCGCGATTCCTATGATCATCGAGATTATGTGTCATAGTCTCGAAAAAAGAGAGGTAAAATATTGGTCGAGCGTCCCGCTATGATGTTAACAGCGTGAAAAAGAGAGATAGTGCCAGCCATTCAATCCTGCATATTTGCAAAAAACTGCTGGTAGAGAAAAAGGCAATGTGTGTGAATAAATTTTTCGAGCGTCAAGCAATTTTTCTCAATCAAATGCAAAAACATGGATATGTGAAAATATTATCTATCATTTTAAGTCCTTAGTTCACGTAAATCGTCTCTGGCACAATTTACATTTTTTATAAACATTAAAAATTTTTATGATCGCGGCAGTGCCGCGAATCTTTATTTAGCGTAAGGTTGATTCTTAAGTCGTGGATTTACGTTTGATTAAAAATCTTTCAATTTATGTAAAAACGTGTTGTTTTCTATTTAAACGAAATATTTTTGAAGGATCATTTTTATAAATTTCCAAACGCGCGCACTTCGTTTTTCAGATTTGTGCTCAGAGAATTTTTTATTTTTCCAACCACTTTTCTACGGATAATGAATTTTATAAAACGTTATAGTTTATTCAGATTCAAAAAATTGTATATTTAAATAGCGTTTGTATATTAAATATTTTCTTTTCAATACTACGTAATTTGGTGGTTCTAATTTTGAACTTCAATCTAAAATTCTATTTCAGGAGATTGAGAGAAATAAATATTACGTCTCTATTACTGTTCCTTTCGATAATTATTCCTAAAAATGGCGGGAACGGCATCTGATCATGCTACTCGATCCAGTATGCTATATTATTTTCAACATCTCGCTCAATTATATTCCGGGCACACAAGTAAAATCAAACGTCCTTTCTGCAAGTTCAAAGCTCATTATTGCATCAACGACGATAACGATAACTCGCACCTTTCTCAAAAAATGAGTCAAATGTTCCGGATACATCACATCGTGGTACGTGTAATGTGACGTTGATGAATTTTTCTAAGGCGGCGTGTCGATACGTTTTCGAACGTAGCCGTCAAGGAACGGCGCGGCGCGAGGACGCGGATAAGCGAAATGCGAGATAGGAAAGGAGATAAGATACGCCCTGGACGATGGAGTACCGCCCTCCAGCGAGCGCGTTTTATTTCGCTTTTTAATAAGGACCTCGTTTGGAACTCTAGGCTTTAAATAGATCAATACCTACGTACTTCATCCCTGGCAACGAACCCATCGCGTTTCCGCTCGCTTCAACCCCCTGGCCACCCTTTTTACCTCGCACTCTTCCACTACCAACTCACCCCTTCTCCCTCCCGCCCCGCCCGCCTTCGCCGCCCGCCTCTTCCTCACTCCACCTTCGCTCGCCGTCTCCGTCTGACCCACCTGTTCACCCTAATCCGGTATCTTCTTTCCCCTCGTTACGCATAACACTGTCTTTCTCTGCGTTTCTGTTTTCCCCCTTTTCTCTTTCCCGTCTTCTCCATCCCCTCTATTATCTCTCTTTCTCTCTTCTTCCCTGCTTTTCTCTCTCTCTCTCTCTCTCCCTCTCTCCCCCTCTGTCTCTATCTCTCTTAACAAACCATCCGCGAGGGATCACCCTTTTTCGCGACTCCCCTCTATCTACTCTCTTCCCTCAGTCGCGGCACACACGCTTATTTACAAACGGTTCCGTGTACAAGTCCATTCTTACACATGCATTTATTAGTACGTAACGCGGCGTGACAGATGTGTGCGTACTTGCGTGAGTGCGTAACGCGCGTGTCACGCGCGAGCGTGCGTCGCGCGCGTGTGCACCACTCTGTTTTCATTTTTCCCTTTATTCCCCTCTAGCGCGCTATTCCAAAGCTTGATAGTGTGCCGGTTGCGGAGATAGGTGGCGGCCCGCGGCTCTCGCGGCCCGCTTTTTCCCTTTTTCTACGCTTTTTCCCTTTTCCTCGGGGGTTTTTTCCCCCTTTTTTTTTTACCTTTTTATTCTCTTTTTTTTCCTCTATACCCGCCGCACCCCTCTCGGTCCCCCCTACCTACCCTCCCGGATCCCTCGTCCTCCCTCCCTCGCGTCCCGCCACCCCCTCGCCATCACCCTCACGGCGTCGTTTGTCGGCCTCTCCGCGTGAATGGGCGAAATGTAGGTAGAAGCCCGTTTTCGCTTTCTATACGGCTCTCGGCGAAAACGAGAGTCACGTACGTTCCGGAGCACCACCAACGTTTCTAGCACCCGATATATATGGCAGAGCCCGCAATCTCTCCCCGTCCCCGCTAACACCACCTATCGCCCTTTCTCCGCGGCACTGTTCGTCATACTGACCAAATGCGCGTTATCTGTGCGCACAGCGTGCGCGCTTGTTAATACAAAATCATGATTTCCTATTTATCCGCACATGCCATTTGTATCATAAATAATTTATCTTGGCATCAATTTATATCTGCCCTTATCGCGTGAGCTTGGATACTGATAATGTTAATAATGTATAAGAAAATAAAGGATGATGATCCGCCAAAAATAATTTAACAAGAAAAAAATCTGTATTTATATAACATTAGCCAATTGCGTCGATATAAAAATATAGAATTTTTTCTTGTTAATAATATATTTTTAATAATAAACGAAATTAACCGATACATGACTAACACATGTAAGATACATAAGCCTATTCGATCGGACTAGATCTTTGTGCCTAATACTTTTGCGTGAATTTATATACATTTTTCAGCTCGGCAAACTACGCGCCGATTATATGTTGGTCTTGAAAAATATATATATAAATTTGCGCAAGAATATTATTAGGTACAAATACCTAGCCCGGTCAAGGCTTATATATCTATTTTTTGTGTTAATATATTTTTATACATTATATAATTTATATATTTTTAGTTTCCGAGTCTAATTCTCGAAAAGCTTATCATTTCCAATCGCTTATAGTACAGAAACGATTATTAACGGGACATTAACATTTTAGGGATGCTATTTGTAAAAAAATTATATATATACACTACTAAAAAAAAATAGGGAACACTTCATACTCTAAAAATTAGGCTATTTTCAAACCGCTGCAACTCGGCGAAAAATCATCGTAGATAAAAGTTTAAAAAAGCATTTTAAAGCTTGAAGTTTTACCTGTAACGCGCTTAAAATGCTTTTTTAAACTTTTATCTACGATGATTTTTCGCCGAGTATCGACATCATTCCTAAAAAGTGCAGGTTTAGCTTCAAAATCGTGTAACTCGGTCAAAAAAAATCGTAGGAGGATTTTTAAAAAAGCGTTTTGTAGGTAAAATGTTGTAGTTTATGGAACCTTTGAGTCGAATTTTTGGAGAGAAATTTTTTGATCGAGTTGCAGAGTGTCGAAAGTGCTTTTTTAAAGCACAGAACAAGGAAGATAATCAAATTATAAAAAATGACCGATAACTCGTTAAAGAAATGTTGAAATTTCAAGCTTTAAAATGCTTTTTTAAACTTTTATCTACGATGATTTTTCGAGTTGCAGCGGTTTGAAAATAGCTTAATTTTTAGGGTATGAAAAGTGTTCCCTATTTTTTTTAGTAGTGTATATATACTTTTGATTAATAAATAACAATTTTGTACGCCCCAATATCGGCGCTGACTCACACTTGGCTTTCTCCTTAATTTCTTTAGATTTTATATTATTGAGCCTTAGTTACATTAAAAATTTTATTAAGTCGGCATTAAATTAGTTGTAGAATCCATAAATGAAAGATGGCTTAAAACGGGGTCTACAGCGTTAATTAAAAAAAAACATTAATTATATATGGCGATCAAAAAAGGATCAGGAATAAAAGGGTATGTAGTATATATATGTAAAAGTAAAAATTCTTAATCCTCCGTCCTTACGCTTGTTCTTAGTATTATCTTTCACTTATCTTTTGTACTTCTATCTTTGCGATCTAAAATGTTTTATTTCAACGTATATTTTATTTACACTTAAAAACGTTCCGAGCTCTTTAAGAAGTTCCTGGTTTTCGAGCGATCAAAGATCATATTGGATCGCATTGGAAGCGAACGATTTTCCGAGATCGTTTCTTTGGGGTCAGACCTATTTGCGCCCTCGAATCGGGGGTGAGAAGAGCCCGGATCTCCTTCTCTGTTGCGCCTCTCGACTCCACCTATCCCGCCTCCCTCGCGCGCGGAGTCGGCTCCTTCTTTTTTCTCCGCCACGGACCTACGCGCTGGAAAGGGTGATTTGTCGACCTGACCTCGAGAACCGTGGGAGCGTCCTTGACCTATCGACGCGGACACAGGATGTCGGGAGCGTCGGAAGTAGTGGATGTCCCTATGCAACGGACGGATCCCTTGCTGCGGGCGCCGATTGACGCGCGGCGTCCTACGATCGATCAGCATGAATTCACTATGAATCTCATGCAATGGGAAAAACGCGCAGCGGGACGACTAGCTCAGTTTTTTTATCTCGATTCAGTTATATATCGTCATATATCGACTAACCCTTATTTATCAACGAGGGTGCCTCACGGTGATACGAAATAAATGAAATACGAAGAATGGAATTTTGTCAATACAATGTATGTGATCTATTAACAAAGTCTAACGGAAAAGGCACGGCTGAAATACCCGAGATTTGTAATAGAGTTAGCAGAGTTATTTGATATCATTAAATATTAGCTTGAATTACTTTTTGCATTCGTCAATGAAATGTTTTGGCTTTATAGTCGTTCTCTCTAACGTATTAATTGGCAAACTCCGACACGGAAAAAAACGATAAGGTTGCCACAACCACAATTCGTCCAACAACATAGTGAATGTTGAGACAACCATAGTGAATGTTGAGACAAACATACACAATGTTGAGACAAACATTCACTATGTTTGTCTCAACATTCACTATGGTTGTCTCAACATTCACTATGGTTGTCTCAACATTCACTATGGTTGTCTCAACATTCACTATGTTGTTGGACGAATTGTGGTTGTGGCAACCTTATCGTTTTTTTCCGTGGAGAAAATGCGTATAAGATCGAATTAATGTTCAAATTAAGTTATTCTAGCAAATACATGCAAGTTTAATATAATTATTGAAAAATGTGTAAAGAATCAAGAAGATTTTCGTCGATCAACATTCAACCTCGGTAAGTCAGTCCGCAGTAGAATTGAGTTGCGTAGCACGCACGGGAAATATTACTCTCGTATTACAGGTTGGAGATTACGAAGTTACGTTAGAGACATCACCTTGAAGATGCCCTCATTAAATCCGTCTTTACGTTCAAGTCGCGAAAAATCAGCGAGGCTACACGCAAGCGAGGAGAATAATGGGCGCGCTCGCTCGCCCGCTAGACAAGGAAATGATGGCGGGGGCTCTACACACATATCCGCGAGCCGTATAATTTCCGCGAACCGCCGCAAAATCAATAAAAGAAACATTACATTGGCGGCTGGCAGTACTGAGCTTGGCACGGGCCATGGGATTGGATGGGGAAAACGAGATGGGAACGAGGCGCGCAAGCGTTGCTAGAAACCTTGACGGCGGCAGAAGGGCTCGGTAGCTCGGCTATTCGGCCACTAAAGGAGGTGAGAGAGAAAGAGGAGAGAAATCCGGGGGGGAAAGGAAGAGGGACGACGCAGGCGGGAATAGTAGGCGGCATGGAAAGCTGCCGGATGAGAGAAGCGAGTCTTATGAAATATGGCCTCCTTGCGGAGGAGCTCGCTTGTGTTCCGCGTTGCTGGTATGGCTGGCGTTCTGCGCGCAGAAGGAACGAGTTCTGAAGGGAGCGAGGAAGACAGGGGGAGAAAGAAAGAGAGAGAGAGAGAAAGAAAAAGAGAAGGAAAAGGATTTATTCTATTCCAGGATTAAGGTTCCCATAAGGACGCTAAGCTTTGCGTTATGAAGACAGCTGGAAAAAAATCTATCGCAATATTTCGGGCAATTACCTCAAAATTTGAGATGCATGTAGAAGTGATGGTAATGTTCAGAGGATCGCGTGATGCCAAAGCAGGTACCAGTTCTCGCATCAAGATTAGTATTACAATGTACCATTAATATTAATTAATTAAAATCCATAATCTTTGCGTTGATATTTAGAACGATGTCGCGAAAATTAATAGGCGCAAAAGAAAAAAAAAAGAAAAATATAGATGTTGTATTAATGAGGCGGCACCTCTTTAGTGACCTTTTTTATTCAGAGGTATCGAGCTAGAGACAGGCCCGATTATATAATATAGTAGGTACAATTTTTGATGCATCGCCTTGTTGCGATCGTGAGCATATAATTTATACGAAACGCATGTGAGTTACACGCGTGGTTCTCTATCATCACCGATGAGCAACAAGATACGGTATTTGCGGCTTGAGCGAGGCGAAGATCCTTTCACGTGGCGCGGAGGGTGATGGCGAGAGGAGATCGGGGTAACTCGCTTGACTATATAACAGTTTGGATTACGACGTAGCCGTACTCACGATCGAGAGAATTGATCGCTATAGAGCGGAATTGGGACGTGGATGCAAGGAGGGAGAAGAGGGGGGAATAAGGAATTCAGCTTTATATGCGCGCGCGAAGAGATACTGAAAGGGAGATACATCTTTTACCGTTAATACGTTATTCAAACGATCAAGATTGCGGAACGTGTAACCCGAGTCTTGGATATTAATTTTCGATTGGAGATTAGTCACACTGCATTTGCAATTCATTCTTCCGTCAACATATCATTTCCGAAAGTTACGTATTTATTCCATAATCTCTTAATTCTCTTTTTACGTTAATTTAAAAAAAAAGGATAATAACGGCAACTGTCTAAATAAACATTATGGAAAATTTTTAAATACATATTTTAGCGTATAAGTGATTTTATTAGTTAAAATAATGAATGTGTCTTAGAAGAATCAGTAAGTAAGCTCATGTTAATACTACTTAATATTATCTAAAGATGACATCCAAAAATATGACACTTTAATATTATATTAAATATTGAACTAATACAATAAAGCAAATAAATATTAAACAAAATAAAAGTAATTAAACAAATAAATATAGTTTTTCTCAATTTTTCATTTAACAATATCAAAGCAATCGTGTTAAATTATTTTAGGTATAGGTTGATAAAAGATTTTCTCCGATAGTTTGACATAGCTAAACTGGAGATTATATAACACGAGGAAAAATTTAATAATATTCCAAAATATTTTGCATTAGTTTCTCGTTTTTAATATGCATAAGTGCACTGAAAAAAATGCTGTTGCTTCAATCAAACAGTTCATTCAATTCTATTATGATTGGACCAAATATCTAGATTATTCTTTTAATAATTTACAACAGGATTTTTTTATCTGTGTGTAATTTCTCATATTCCGAGATATTTAAAGATCGATTTGGAGAAGCATTAATCTATTTCTCATACATATCTTCTAACGTAGGAAGCTTTATCATTGACAATATTTTTAATCTAGAAATATCGCTATTCAAACTATTTTCTCTCCACGATTCTCTATTACTCAACTATGTGAGATATCGTATATATCCGAGTAATTTCTAAGAGGTATTTCCTACAAAGATTTCGGTTTAAAGTTTTGTACCCTTCGGCACCGTTGCATATACCGAAGGATTATTGCATGGAGAAACAGGCGGCGCGAGAAGCCCGCGCGCGAACTAGCCAGCTTGTTTCTTGCGGTCGGGGAGAAGTCGAAAACCTCTGGTGAACCCTACGTACCCCCCACCATCGCGCGGGCCTCTCCGACTCCTTTCTTTCGTTTCAGACCGGGCCTGCTTGCCCGGGTTTGAACCGCGTACCTAAAATGCAGGCTAGGTTTTCGGACGGGCTCGCGCGTACCCGCCCACCCGATATTCCCCTCCATCGGCCGCGTTGTTAGGCATCTTCCTCTCGTTGCTAGGGCCCCGCACTCGATAAGCCTACCCTACCTCATCCTCCACCTCGCCCCCTCTCGTATACTACCGCCGCCGAATAGTCCCAAAATGCATCGGTGCCTCCGCGCCTCACCCCTCACCCCTCCTCATTGCGTGGCGAGCAATGCCGGACCTCCGTCTGTCCCTCTCCCTCTCGCTTTCACGCGAATTCTTTCTCTTTCTCTTTCTCTCTCTCCCTCTCTCTTTCCTTCTCTCTTCCCACGTCTACTACCCTCTTTACGTCTCTCCAGCACGACGCACGACAGCCCTACCCGCCGAACTACCTCTCCCTTGGTTGCTAGGTCCGCTTTTTCGCGAATAGAGCCGATGCATGTCTTCCATGTGCATTGGATCTTGGACGCGTGACGAAGTTCAAAACCTACGCGCGACGCGCATCCGAGTTGTGCTTTCATTTGAATACATTATGAATTATTGATCAGTCTACTCGAATAGTAAAATACGAGGCGTTGACAAAATTGGCATAATCGATAATATCATGTCTGGTTACATCACCCTTTTTTTACTTTACTCATATGATATTCCCTTCAACATTGTATTCTTTCCACTTATCAAACGGCAAACATTTATGACAGAATGAGCGATTAGGAAGATCAAAAAAATTCGATTTCTTAGATGTTTTCTTATGCGATGCCAGTAAGAGAATGTTGAAATAAATCCTGAGATATAAGACAGTAAACGATCATTATTCTTGTTGCAATTATATTCTATTATTATACTTATTACGAAAATAAATGCGTCACATCTTGTTCAGCCTGTGTATTTTAAACGATATTTCGCACTATGTTTACGTTAAGTGTAGACTAAATTAAGTATAATGTAAAGAAATTTTATTAAAGTGTTTTATTAAAAGATACAAATAAAAAAAATATACATTTCATGCAAATGTGCAAGATTACTTAGAATTATCTAGAATATTTATTAGTAATAGTATTATTAGTAATAGATTTATTCAGTAATAGCATATCTAACGAAAAAGAGAATCAGCTGGTACAATTTTACAAGTACAGTCATCGGTCTAAAATATAACATTCATCGTTTCATAAAGCGCCGATGTATGCTATACGTTGGTTCCATTCCAGACGAATCGCTGAACTATGAAGGCGACAAACATCGTCAGCAATATTTTCGCACATATGTCACGTTACGCGCGCGAAGTTAGCTGATAGTATACAAGTCTCTAATAACTCAAGTATACTAATCGAGAATTAACAATTATCGGAGAAATGATTATTACTATTGCGTTATTAGATGTTATATTCGTGTAAGATTTATTTGTTTCATAAATATAAGAAAATTGATTAATCCGAAACCACTTTTGGAAACATTATCGAACGAAACGTCGTTGAATCTTGATTTTTTTTCCATTTTAATTCTCTGTGGAATTAAATTTTCGCTCTACAAAAAAAAAGTTTATCAACGGAATTCGATTCTCCGTGCAAAAGAAACATTCCGTTTTTAACATTGCCGATATAACATTTGAGTATATTGCAATTATTGGACAAATTTCGCGTTGAAGCAGAGGCGTGACGGAGTCGGAATTCGGCTGTAAGAATCGCATCAGAATTCGCGGGCTAGGCGCGGCCCTGTCTCATTGCTAGAGACCCCCTCTTTCACTTCGAAGGCTGCACCTAAATGCGCTATCCGCCGCGCTGCCCCCACCAAGTGCATTCCACCTATTTGGGCCCCCCACCATATGGTACCGGGCCGAAAAGTGCAACGGCCTAAATTCACGTAGAGGAAGGTAACAAGGGCCTTGGGTTTCTCCCACCCGGCGGCTCGGTGCAACAACCTAATTTCTAGAACCCTCCTCTTCTCTCTCGCACTCTCTCCTCCCTTCTTTCTTTCCTTCTTACCCGTTCCGTTCCCCTTCCGCCCACCCCCCCTTGCCGCCGCCGCCACCGCCGCCACCGCCACCGCCGCCGCCGCGTCTTTTTTCATCCTCACCTCGCGCGCGTTACCCCCTCGGCCCCTTGAGCTCCCACCAACCCTCACCGCCCTCCCTCAACCCGTCCACGCCGAAACTCGCCGCTCTCAGTCGGACGTTCGCCGTTTCGCCAGGCCCGCTCTCGAGCCATCGTATCGCGCTTCTTCTACTTAATGCAATCGCTAGTTGGTTTTCGGCGGCAAGCCCTACCTTCCCCCCGTCCTGCTCCGCCATCCGTTCCCCGCGGTTCCCTTCTTCGGCTGTACCATCCCTCCGCCGATCACCCCGCCGAGCTCCTACGGACCCGCTTCCATCTTTCGCCATTCTCTTCTTTTGCGCCGTTCTCTTTTTCCTTCTTTCTTTGCTTTACTCCTTTTTTTCCCCCTTTGCCTCGGTGCAATCGTCTCCGCTTACTAGCGATTCGTGCATGCAATACGATCTCTCGTTCGTCCTGCTACGGCTAGCACGAAGAAGAGAGCGACTTTGCGCTCGGGCTCACGGCCTCTCTCTCTCTCTCTCTTTCTCTCTCTCTCTCTCTCTCTCTCTCTCGCTCTTTAAGACGGACCAGCAAAGTTTGTCATAAAGAATATCCGGCCAATCGCACGCGTGATCATTTGAGTGAAGATCGGGTTAAATCGCGAGAACGAGTTTTTTTTGGTCTGTGGTTCGGACAGATTAAAAAAAAAAAGTTACACGACACTTTACAGTATGTGCAGCGTTGCGCTGCCTTTCTTTCGAACCCTCGTCACTCAATGTTGGTAGAACTTTTTAGTCTTATCTTCCTCCTTAAAGCTTACTTTTTGTCATTATATTTCCTTCGTAGTATTCGCATCATTACGTGTTTACCTCGTTGCATCTCTTCCTATTTTATTATTTTTCATAAAAATTGATAAGAACCGCGAAGTGTATAACACAATTAAAATCGAAAACGGATCAAATTCGGTCATAGCAGGTAACATAGAAGAATGCAACAAGCATTCCACATTCCAGCAACTGAAAAAGCTACAATCGGTCTCCCTATACGTTCCTCAGTGCTAGCAAGTAGTAATCAACAGTAACAAAGTAAAAAAGATCTTTGATGAGAGTTTGTTTGCTCCTACAGTATCTAAATTGGGTCCGAATACTGTTTCTCGGTTGCCTTATATTAGTAAAAATGTAGCTAACCTTTATTGTTTTCTACAGGTGTTGGAAATTATATACATACGACTATCGGATTTATATATTCCTAATCGTAATAAAAACATGAAACTCTAAAAAGTC
>NJRP01000284.1:205008-230323 GCA_003063835.1 Aphaenogaster floridana
TCTCTCTCTCTCTCTCTCTCTCTCTCTCGCTCTTTAAGACGGACCAGCAAAGTTTGTCATAAAGAATATCCGGCCAATCGCACGCGTGATCATTTGAGTGAAGATCGGGTTAAATCGCGAGAACGAGTTTTTTTTAGTCTGTGGTTCGGACAGATTAAAAAAAAAAAGTTACACGACACTTTACAGTATGTGCAGCGTTGCGCTGCCTTTCTTTCGAACCCTCGTCACTCAATGTTGGTAGAACTTTTTAGTCTTATCTTCCTCCTTAAAGCTTACTTTTTGTCATTATATTTCCTTCGTAGTATTCGCATCATTACGTGTTTACCTCGTTGCATCTCTTCCTATTTTATTATTTTTCATAAAAATTGATAAGAACCGCGAAGTGTATAACACAATTAAAATCGAAAACGGATCAAATTCGGTCATAGCAGGTAACATAGAAGAATGTAACAAGCATTCCACATTCCAGCAACTGAAAAAGCTACAATCGGTCTCCCTACGTTCCTCAGTGCTAGCAAGTAGTAATCAACAGTAACAAAGTAAAAAAGATCTTTGATGAGAGTTTGTTTGCTCCTACAGTATCTAAATTGGGTCCGAATACTGTTTCTCGGTTGCCTTATATTAGTAAAAATGTAGCTAACCTTTATTGTTTTCTACAGGTGTTGGAAATTATATACATACGACTATCGGATTTATATATTCCTAATCGTAATAAAAACATGAAACTCTAAAAAGTCATATACTGTAGGATGCATGTAGTGTACTTTGAGAGGGAAATTAATAATACCCTTCAAATGACGTCAAAATGATGAAATGGGAAATTATTGATACACTTAGGACCGATTGTTCCAACTTCTTGGTAAGCTAACTAACAGGTAAATCATATGTTTATCTTTGTCTAATTTGAAGGAGAAACAAAGAGAGACATATGATTTAACTATTAGTTAGCTTACCAAGAAGTTGGAACAACCGGCCCTTAAAATGACGTCAAAATGATGCTAAAATGACGCCTTTGACATCATTTTCATTCAAAGGCGTCATTTTAGCATCATTTTGACGTCATCATGACTTTCTGTTCTACTTGGGTCATGTGTGATTTTTCTAGTTTTTTAAACTACGCGCCGCGTTACTTTCGGATTTCAAACGCAGCTCTTGAAACCAGAATAGTAATATCACACTGATACTGATGCTAACAAGCTTCTATAAGATCCCCCCTCCCTATCCCATTTCGATTATTTTTCTGTAATTCTTAAAACAATTCCGTGTGACGTTACAGAATATTGTACGTGATCGTTCTAGCTACGATTCGTTCCTATGATGCGTTTCTAGTGCGCAGAACTCGCCGGGCTATCCGAGATGCCGCGTTCACGATATTTAAGTCGCGTAAGCGGAATAAGACACGAATAACACGTGCAATCGTGTTTAGACCGCGCTATGAGAGTCTAGTCTATTGAAATTACAAGCAGTGCAAAAGCCTCGCTGTATCGCGAAAATATTCGTTCTCGTCAATTTTTCAGCTTCTAGAATTTACGTGCCGGCAGTTTGAAGTATTAATATTTGATGCTCTGAGAAATTCAACTTGAAAACTGCGGTTTCTATCGTCACTCAGCGGCTTAAAAATTTATTATATAAAACTTTTCAATGTGCGAAAGAAGAAAGAAAATAATATTAATATTAATATCTATAATTAATATTAATAATAACAATATTCTTATTAATTTAGTGAAAGTTAACACCGTATCAAAAAATAAATGTTCTAAATAATTCCGATTCTTGATATTTCAGATAGATATCGACTTTCCGCGCAGTCATATTAGTCCGACTAAATATTGTAATGCGAAAGGTTTTATTCAGATGCGGTCACCGAGTGAGAATAGCAACTGCAGCTTCCTCAAGTGGGTTAATTTTCTAACCCAGTTTTTTCATATGTAGGTCGGCCATGAATCGAATCGAGAGAGAAGATTCACGAAGCATACAAATATTTTGTTCTAGCGTAAAGGATAATTATAAACGCGGAAGTGTGTAACAATGGGAATCGTGTAAGCATCTTCCGTTGCCAATTCCTCGTTTCGATATAATACGAGATAATTTATACGCACGGATGTGCAGATTATGACATTCATCGGAACGTATTAAAAACGTATTGAACCGAGAGGAAGGGTTCCTAGCGCAGCCGGAGAGGTGTACCATCGGCGGTTGAGCGAAGAAAATCGGTTAGAGGCAATTCTCGCGGCGCGGCGCGCGAGAGAGCGCGAGAGCGGAATGCACTTACTCTCTCGGCACAAGCCGAAACGCCCGGAGGGAACCAATTCCGTGGTAGCGGCATCGAGGACGGAAGAGAGAAGCTCGTTCTACCACGTTTCGCGAGAGCGGGCGGGGGAAGGGGAGAGGGCACGACGCCGCGCCGCGGTGGAGACGAACGGTGCGGCAAAAGTAGGAGAGGCAGGGCGGAGGGAGGGCACGGAGGAGGAGGAGGGGGGTCAAATCATCCTTACACAAGACGATACGAGACAAGCTCCGTTCCTCTCGTCCTCCGTCACCCCCCCCCCGCCCCTCTCGCCCCCTCCGGCGTAGTGACTTTCGTCCGATAAAGTCACCCCGGTGGCGCGGGAGGGGAGGGGAAGGCTCTCCGAAGGGGCCCCGGAGAGTCGCGCCGCGCGCTTTCGAATTTCACGCGAAATTCGGTCAATTTCGGCGCGCCTGCACTTTGCGACTCGCGCGACCAGCCCAGTTTTACCCGTCGCGCGCGCGGATGGTCCCGTTGTTGTTTTTTTTTTTTCTCCACCTCCCCCTCCGCGTCGTCGTCGCTGTCGCCGCGCCGCGGTGTCCGTTGTTTCGCGCGGAGAGAGAGATCGCGGTTCCCCGATCGCGCCCGGGGACCCCCGGACTTCGTCCTCGCGAGAGGATCATATCTCGGCGTTAGACGCGGCCGAGGACGGCTGATGGAGGGCATAGAAAGAAGCTCGGGCGTTGCACGCACGCAGGTTTCCTCGCTCCGTTCGCGGTCCCGCGTTTCATGCGGATCAATGCCCCGGCAAAAGTTCTTTGAGCCGAGGACCACCTGCCCGCGAAGGACCCGCCCAGAGCGCGCAACGGCACCGGTGCATTGGCCCCTGTTACTCCCGTACGCCGTGACTTTACTTTACTTTACTTGACGCGACTTGGCCATCGTGTACACGGGATTTGACGCCCTTTGTCGAACCGAATGTCGTGCGTTCCGAGTTTCCGCTGTTAAAAGGGACGTAATAACCGCGTGCTTTTCTCATCTTGTAGATCTCGCGGCCACTTTTGTCCTACGCCAGAATAAGTCGCTCGACATTTTGGTATCGAGCGTGCAAATAGATCGAGCAGGTGTAGTAATCGTATTTCTAAAGCGTACTTCGAGATGCAATCCGGATAGATGCATCTCTCTCTCCTTCGAGTTTCCAACTTTATTTATTCTAAAACGATATTTTAAAAGTTGTTAAGGGATGGAAGCTCTTATTTAAAATGACTCTTATTTAAATGAGCGATAAAAAAATCTGCGAGTCACTAGTTTATTCATTTGGTACTTTTTTCTCTTGCAAACTTTTTGGATTCGTGCGCTATCCGTTAATCCGCTATTCTTAACAAAACGACGTCAATTCTTTATATTAGCGGAACCGTAGCTAAAACTGCACAGAAAAAAAATGCTGCTGCTTCAATTTAAGTGTACGTCACGAGCTGCCACAAACATAAATAGTTGATTTAATTGTATTATGATTGGACCAACTATCTAGATTATTCTTTATATAATAACCTAAATATTTGGTCCAATCATAATACAATTGAATGAACTATTTATGTTTGTGGCAGCCCGGGACGTACACTTTAATTGAAGCAACAGCATTTTTTTTTCAGTGTGCCAAAATGAAACGGGAGTCGCAGAATAAAGAGTTACACAGAGAGAAAAATTTATGATATTTGTGACTATAATGAAAAGTTAAATAATTATGGTTAGGTGCACCATTTTTATAGTTATTGCTGCTATAATGTTAGTAATAATAACAAAAAAATAGTTACAAATACCACAATTTAACTATAATTATTATAGTTAATTATTATTAATCATTATAGTTGACACTTTTTTAAAACTATAATAGTTATAGTTAAATTATGGTATTTGTAACTATTTTTTTATTATTATTACTAACATTATAGCAGCAATAACTATAAAAATGGTGCACCTAACCATAATTATTTAACTTTTCATTATAGTCACAAATATCATAAATTTTTCTCTCAGTGTATGCTCCGTTGCAGAGGCCAAGTACCGATATATAAGAATTAGATGGAAAAAAGTGAACGTCTCGAAAGATCGTCGTCTCGCGCGGATTTATGACGATTTGTTGCGGCCGAGCCGAGTGTTTGGGACGTTTGAGTTTTCGTTACGATGCAACGGCCCTAAACCGAAACCCTCTAGGGCCAAACGCCGGGCGGCGTGCGTGACTGCGATGCGTGTGCATGCGCGCCTCGTGTTCGCTCGCGTGTGCATATGTAGCGCGCGTTGTACGCGCGGACATAGGCGTGCTTCGTGCAGCCGACCGCGCCGAAACTTTATTTCCAGAATGTTTGATTTGAGAAAGAAATAGCTCTGACTCCCGCCGCCGGTTTCGGCTTCTGCAAACCGACGCCGTATATTTTACAATTTCTCGGTATTCCGCGACGCAGAAAATGCCCGATGCACAATTACGCGCGCCTTTCTTTTTCGCCAGTCAAGTCGCAAAGTTCGAGCGGATAAAGGCCCATCTACATAGGTCGCAAACGTATCGCGCATTCGTCTGGCAAATGGATGACATACGAATTCGTGAATTTGGCCCTACACAGAAAAAAATGCTGTCGCTTCAATTAAAGTGTACGTCATGGACGCTGCCGCAAATATAAATAGTTTACAAATGAAAATCGAGAGAAGGCCTACCAACGGTCGTAGCTGGATCTTAGTGCTCTAATAATATTTATGTGTGATTTTATATACATTTTTCTAGTTCAATAAATAGTTTATTCAATTGTATTATGATTGAACCAAATATCTAGATTGTTCTTTTAATAATCTAAATGCTTGGTCCAATCATAATACAATTAAATGAACTATTTATAATAAATATAAGAATTTAAGGCTCTATGTAAATAAATTAATAAATAAGGTACAAGTTGCCAATAAGAGTCAACGTTGTTGTTAGTGCGTAATTAATGTCTATTTTAACATCAATGAACTATTTATGTTTGTGGCGGCCCGTGACGTATACTTTAATTGGAGCAACAGCATTTTTTTTTCAGTGTAGAAGGTTTCGGTTTAAGGCCGTTGCATCGTAACGGAAACTCAAACGTCCCGAACACTCGGCTTGGCCACAACAAATCGTCATAAATCCGCGCGAGACGACGATCTTTTGAGCAGGTGCTCCGACGTTAACTTTTTTCCATCTAATTTTTATATCGGTACTTGACCTCTGCAAAAAACGTAGCTCTTTATTCTAGGTTTTCTCTGCGAACTGCGTTTTGCATGTTGCGACTTATGTAGATGGGCCTTTATGCGTTCTTACGTTAGTTCTCGCGGCGTGTCGCGATAGCCGCGTAGTATCATTATTATTTTATTACCAGCCTCGTTTCATTTTATACTATTCGGCTTATTAATATAAAATGCAAAAGAAATTCGTAAACTAGCATCTTCCTGTGTCTTAAAGCATGACGTGAATATGTATATCGTATTAAAATATCGGGTATGATTGACTTATCGCGAAAAGGCTTCCTGCAAAAAATTTAATTGCCAAATTATATATGTACATGTATTCTTAATTTATCGCATTCTAGAATTTTCGGCAGGATATATCATAGCAAGCGCATGATATTCATTTCATGAATTAATTTTCTTCTATATATATATAATTATAAGATATGGTTAATTCGAAATTAAGAATATGATTACGTTTTTATTCTCATTCGTGCCCGAGACATAATGGAAAAGATACGATCACCTTTTGCAGGAATTTCTCACAAAAATATCGACAGAATGAAACTAGATCTAATTCGCAAAATGGTGTCTACCGAGTGTTTATCAATCAGTGCGCATCTCAATCACTTCGCTATTTTTTATCGCGAATTGAAGAGAAACCCGTCGCTGAGGAATATCTGCGGTTTCGGGGCAAAGCGTAATTATCGCGAGAATGCCAGTCAGCATGATGAAATAGAAACGGAAAGGGGCTAGAAGGAAAGGAGCAAAGAAAGAAAGAGGGAAAGAAAGAAATGAGGCCAGAGTGAGGGCGCGCGCGGGGCAGTCTCGGGCGCGGATAAGCGGCGCGTACACTGACGCAACGTGAATTTTGGCCCAGCCCGGTCACGGTTTCGTAGGCACGCTAAAAATTCTTTTTCGTTCTTCCTCTCGACAATTGTTTCGTTGCATCCTGCCCGGCCAGAGCTCCGCCACCAAGCCCTGAGAGCGGAACGAACCAGGGTGCTGGCGTGTATTCGGCCGTCTCGTATCTGGCGTGGATACCTTCCCGAAACACGAAACGGCCGAATTAAGAGGAATTAACGAGAATCTATACTCCGCGAAATTACAGGTTCGCAATTTTCTCGAATTTCTCAGTATAGATTTCCGATCCTTTTCTGTCCTCATCTTGCCTCTCCTTTTGATTCTTAAGGGAGTTTAGCAATTTAGATGTTTAATCAGAATTGTGTGATACATCGTAGGATTTCCTTGAAGGATTGTTTGCTTAATTATTTGCGAATTTTCGGTTTGCGATTTGATTACCATCTGCTTATTTTTTGCAGAGTAATGCAAAGGCCGGTAGACGAAAAGCAGGAAGGCAGAACGATGAAATATACAAATGGCTCGAGCAAGTGCGACGGTGAATTCAGAATGATATATATCTCGAACAATGTAAATTTCTTTTCAGGCTATTTTACTGTATGATACTTTATTATACACAATTCCGTTTTAGAACCAAGAAATAGGTTCGGTAATTGGCACAAAAAACGATATATTTATAGATTTTCGAACTTTATATTATTTAATTCTGGACAATCTTTTAGATTCATAAATGCAAATTCTTTGATTGAATTTTTCTGAATTATTCAAAAAACACAATCATTTTTATACATGTTGAAATTGCGCGAATAACAAACTTGCTCTCTCCTCCCTCTCCCTCCCCCCTCCTCCTTCTCCGATGCATTATTCCCCCTTCTTGAAATCGTAATTTTTTCATATTTATGCGTCGTCACATATTTATCCAATATGTCGAATGCTTTTAAAATTCCTAAGTTTATTTTACAAAATGTATTTTCTGGATTGGTTATTACGTGTATAAAATTTTAATTGCATATTGCGCATTTCAAATTTTAATTGGTAATTACAGATGATAATAATTTCCTCCCATATATTCCGCGATATATACGCGACCCGTAATGTATTCTCTGTAACTTATGCTAGCACACTGTGAAAAACCTTTAAACTAGTTTTACCTATATGCGACAACATTATACGACACTAATAATATAGTAATGCCATTAAATGTCTTTGTGTTTTATAATTTCTGCCGCCATATATAACCGTGACAAATAACAAGCATCAGAATCGTTTTACTGCTAGCTAATATATATATCGCCGTATCTTTTCCTCTCTCCGTCGCACTTACTCCCAGAGATAAAGAATACCGGAATCAGGAATATATCGAACTGAACAAGATCCATCCCAAAGGAAACGCTATCATTCACCCGTTGAAAACACACCGCTTCTTCTTCTACCACATTAATATCCATTTGTGTATTGTATATGCGTGTATTGTATATGTGTGTTTGGGTGGCGGTTTATCAGGCAACTGTTTTATGAAAAGGAAAAAAAAAGGAGGAAAGCAAAGAGCTGCTCGGGACTGTTGAGCGTGATCAGCATTATCGAATTAGCGCGATTGGCGTACGGTCGGAATTTCGCGATGGTTGCGCGGACCCGATGTGTTTGCATTAGCGAAGGCCGCCTGAGGGAATATTGCGTTTCGATTGGACATACACGCGCAAATCGCGGACGATAAATATTAATTATTTTTGTTTGTCTCCTATCGCGCGGCCCGGCATTAATAACATTTCGATCTCGCGTGCGCTCGCATGCCTGCTTCTGTCCCGTATCGTGTACCTCTCTCCCTCCCTCCCTCCCGCCCTCTCTCTCCCTCTGTCTCCCTCGGCCTCCTCTCGCGAGTAAAACCATAACGCGCGCCGGCAAACGAATTGGTTAGCGCGGTGTGCTTTCCTCTACCTGCGCATAATGACCCCACCATCCCTCTGGCCGCCGACAAAAACGTTCAAGTAACAGCGATGATGATGTCTCTGCGTGGCTCATCCCCCCGCGCACGCAACTCTTTTACGCACCCCCCTCGATTTCTCCTCGCGGGGTCCTCTCCCCAGCGATCGGCGAACCCCCCCGCTCGCGCGGATGTCGCCGCCATCGTCACCGCCATCAACCCCGGGGAATACGTAACCGAGGTTACAATGATCGTCGCGCGAATACGTAATTTTCGCAAACAAAGTAGCCCGGCAAATAATAAAACGCGCCTGTTTACCTTGACCGATGTGTATCTCCGGGTTGCCGCTCGGCCGTTCGCAGGATGAAAATTCGCGATGGCGGCTTCAGCGTCGCCCGCGTTTATTTATTCCGGAATAGTCCGATTAGTGATAATCGAGCTGGTATATAGTCGCATGCGCGACCATTTCCGAGTAAACGTATCGCCAAGATGCATTACGTTATCGTTATCTTGCGAGAGTGACGGGAAAGGAGTGAAGCGAGTTCGATGTTTATGTTTGCCCGAGATCTGTTTCTGTATTCTGTCGGCGACCGATGATTGAGAAAGCTATCAACTGCTAGAAAGGGGCTTAATAAACCGACATGATATTAACCATTATTCATATGTATCAAGATATTATAGATTTTCGTCTCCGTACTCTTGCAACTTTTAATTGTTTACCTTATCAAAAGCGGTCGTCATTTAATATTTTAAGACGTACACAATTTTCACTAAATATGATAATGACTTATGCATACTATTCTCAAACCAAATCTTATCAGAGAAATGATATTACTTCAACTTACACATTTGTTTACTATACCTTTAACCAGTGATTGAAATCGATAATTATTTTTTTTTTTGAGAAAAAATCATGTCATGACTTTTATTTTCCATTTTTAAAAATCATTTCCTGATTTTCATCAAAGTGTAACTTTTATTTCCTAGTCAATCGCTTAAAAATCACACCGTGAGAGTTATTTTTGAGGGAAAAAAAATCATTCAAAAATAAATGTTATTCCTTAAGCAAAAAATATTTCCCTCAAAAATTATGTAAATACTAACTACGATAAAATGAGTACTTGAAAATTATTCTATTCTGAGCCGTTGGGTTGGAATTTGGAACCTTAATTAAAAGAGGAACTAAAGAACGGCGTGAGAGGGCGTATACATTGACTGAAAACGTCCTGTTACAAGTTAGCGACTTTAGAATATCGTTCGGGACCCTCTTTCGATAGGTAAACATAGAAATTAAGCACGCATGATTTTTATTTTTTGAAAGAAAAAATAAAAATCGCAGAACAACTCTTATTTCTGATTAAAACACAAATCGCTCAAAGGTCAACAGCTAATTTTTATCGAAATGGGAAAAAGGTTAACCATTTATTTTTACTTTTAGATAAAAATCATCTATGATTTTTAAAAATATTAATAAAAATTAACTCTTATTTATTGACTCGGAAAAATAAAGATTTTTCGCGAAATAACTCGAATGAATTTTTTGTTTTAAAAATAACTCTTATATTCAATCCCTGCCTTTAACCCTTTGAAGCATGGTGGGATCCCACAATCTCACCTTTTTTTCTTCATTTTTAATTATTTAAACCAATTTGGACATATAGAGTCCAACAATATGGGGCACAGCAGCTAACTCAAACATAGAAAATATTACAAAGATTCCAATCAAAAGTGTTAATCGTCGACGCACCGTGGTATGTGACAAATGAACGTCTCCATAAAGACTTAAATATACCAACGATAAAGGAAGAGATAGGAAATATGGCATTAAAATACAAATCACGCCTAAAAAGCCATCCAAACACATTGGCCAAAGACCTTGCAAATCCTAGTAGGGTAAAACGCAGATTAAAGCGCAAAACTCCACAAGATTTATACTCAACCTAACAGTGATTGTAAAATAGATCACAGTATTAATTAAATAGGAAGAATCACTGGATTCTTCCGGGCATGACCATTCTATTTTTTGTAAACCTATTGATAAATGTCCTTACAAGTGACGGATTGCAATATATTCTAGGAGTTAAAAAGAAAAAAAAATTTTAATTATTTAAAGTATGTTTTTGATCTTTTCATCCGGATTTTTTGTACTTTTAAGATCTTATAAGATGTTAACAAACATATAAAAAATGTGAAGAATCAAATTTTGTTAGTTGTAACAATGCTATAAATAAACAAATTGTGAAAAATTGCATATTTTTCAGAAAAAATGTATTTTACAGTGATCCAATCGTCATAAAACTTGCATACTTTAGAACTTAAAAATAGTGAGAAAAACTGGGCGTTGGGAGTTGGCGCAGTTAACAGTGCGCAATTAAATACAAAGACGAATCTTAAATATTACAAATTTTAATTACCTAAAAATAACCTTCAGTACGTTCGGCTCCAATTTGAGCCATCCTCAGCAGAAAACACCTCCACAATTTCCTCTTAACACATTTGCATACTTTAGGTTTTTGGGGTCGCTGATTACGAAATTGAGATCAAAAACGTAAAAATATCTATATACACCGAAAAAACGATAAGGTAGCCACAACCACAATAATAGTAATATTTGGTTCAGCCACGTCCTGTGGTTGTCACATTCACATTGTTTTGTGTGGTGCATCTATATATGTTTGTCTCAACATTCACTATGTTTGCTGTACTAAATATAGTTGCCTTCACATCAATGTGAATGTGACAACCACAGGATGTGGCTGTACCAAATATTACTATTATTGTGGTTGTGGCAACCTTATCGTTTTTTCCGTGTACTTTTATGTAAATAGATTAATTCTTTCAAATTTCGGACCGCCATTTTGGATTTTTCATTTTCGACCTCAGATTCGTAATCAGCAATCCAAAAAACCTATAAGTACATAGGTTGCCTCTAAATTAACACTAAAGAAAAATGTGTGCTTCAAATAGTTACACGGAAAAAACGATAAGGTTGCCACAACCACAATAATAGTAATATTTGGTACAGCCACGTCCTGTGGTTGTCACATTCACATTGATGTGAAGGCAACTATTATGCATTTGGTACAGCAAACATAGTGAATGTTGAAACAAACATATATAGATGCACTACACAAAACAATGTGAATGTGACAACCACAGGACGTGGCTGAACCAAAATATTACTATTATTGTGGTTGTGGCAATCTTATCGTTCTTTCGGTGTAAAAATATAATAAATACTTAGATATCGTAGAAACTAATAATAAATAGCCGAAACATTAAACAGTTTTTACAGTTGCTACCTACAGTACAACACCTCGGAAAGAATTCTCAGATTTACGTGCAGGGGCGCGTCTTTCATTATTTTCAAACCAAACCAGATCTTCAAAGAATACGTCTCGCGCGTCACGGTATATTTTATACATTGGACATGTGCTTTTTATCGGTTTTTACGCGTCGGGCTCACTCGGCGTTTCCGCAAAATGCAAACGCACGCTTCCTGGTACGTAACACGGACGGTGCGTGCGTGTGCGTAGAAGCGCAGTCAAGCTCGCTTTGAGCGAAGGCGGAAGACGCGCGTTAGGACGTGCGGCCGAAATGAAATAAAAAGGAAGATTACGGGGCTGCGCACGGCCCGGGTGGGCGGGCGTATAGGAAGTGCACAACCGGCGGTCGTTACAAATGGAATGCAGAGTAACGTTGAAAATTCACTACTGTATTTCAGCTATATGCATTCGCGAGGAAACGAGGGTGATGCGACGTAAATGCCATTGCTCGCTGTCGAGACGCTTTGTTGCAAACTATGCGAAGTATCCCGCAAACGTAGAGTTTAATTTTCACAATAAGTTCTATTGGCGAGCTGAAATTAACTTCTTTCATGTTATGATTAAACAAATCTATTTGTTTAGCTCGTTAACATACAACTGTAGTTACAACTCTCGATGGCCAGTGCAAGTCTGGGGGCGCCGTTGTATATGCGATAAATCAAATTTTATAATACAAATAATTATACTTAATTGCAATTTTCAATTGTATCTAATATCGATTTCGATCTCTGCTGAGATCCTTTTCAGTTGATGACGTTTAGTGGACTGAGTTAAATTTTTTCACCCGGAACGCTTGACGGCTGTCGATTCTGTAGCGATTGTCGAGAGAAATAGAGTTTGATATCGAGTGTCTTCGAACGCTTAGCTTTCCTGGCTGCGATAAATGAGATTCATAATAATAAATCTTGACATTAATCGCATGACAATAATTACGGCGCGGAGCGATATATGACATATCAGTCGCAAAGCAGTCAGTCGAATCGCCAGTTCAATATCCCGAATCTCGATCGTGGGCGGTTACCAAAGAAATTCCTCACGGACTCGTAAATTTCCTAATGCAAACCGCGAAAGCAAACAATTCGGCCGCGATTCAGTTGTCCTTGGCTTTATTTGCCGCGAGAGCCGCGAGAGACTCGGAATTGTGAGGTAGCACGCATCTAGTTAGAAAGAAAGAAAACCGTCGGACAGAATTCGTCTTCCTCGTCTATTACACGCTCGGTGATGGATTTGACAAATGTGCGTGTCGGTCTCGAGCGCGAAAAATGAAAACAAACTCTTTTGGAATAAAGAAAATTGTCATGAATGTCGTTCATTGGATACAACGCAATCTAACAGCATTGATATTTTATTCTTAATTAATATAAAAGAAGTTTTATATATTATATTCTATGTATATTTTACCATATTCCATATATATTCTATCATATTCTATATTATTATATCTATTTTCCCTATATTTATTTATAAATTTTCCTAGATTTCGATATATTTTACATATATAACTTTGTTTATTTCTAGATTTACGTATGTAATCCTATATAATTAAATATAAATTAGTTACTTCTATATAGTTAAGTATAAATAAGTGATAACCGTTAAGTATAAATAAGAATAAATAAGTAATATTTGTACAACATATCCACTTAAAATAAATAAAATATTTTTAGTAAAGATATATTTGTATATATACAATCCTATATATTTTTACAAAATAAGTAATAATTATATATAACATATCCATCTAAAATGAACAAAACATTTTTTATAAAGATATTATAAGACATGTTAGAAATATTTTTTTTTAGACAATTTCTTCATTCTTCTCTCTTTTATGTAATACGCTTAGAAATAAATATGTTTTTAAACAGCTTCTTCATTTCTTTTCTCTCTTAGACGCAAGACCCAATCTTTGCGTTTCGCCTATTCAGAAACCCGCCAGTGTGCTCGTTCATCGCCGATAAAGTGTATCTACTCACTTGGCCTTCCTCCTCCCCACCAGAACGATTCATTTCTCTTTCGTATTAGACTCGCGTTACGGTCACTGACGTGAATTTAGACGAAGGTCAAGACGTCTGGTCGCGTCTCGTCGTAATGATCGCTTCACATAATGCCCGAACCGGCGTGTGAATAATCGTCTGCGGACCAAGCGTCCGTACTGACGAACACGTACTAGGCTTATGTCTGCAGAATAGGCAATGTGCTATTATTATGCACAATATGCTTTTGGATTAGCAGAATTGAAAAAGTAATAACAATTTTATCGATCTTCGGTGACCGATATAGAAACTCGCAAGTATAAGATGCGTTATACCATACGTTTCGTTTAACATAAGAAAGTGTTTTAACACTAAACCTACCACCGCTGGTCAAATGACCGTTTTTAAACTTTTTATAAAAATTCTGCATTCAATGTTATCGCTTTTCCTCAATTGACTTCACGACTTTTTCTTAATATACATATGATCTGGTTCGGTAGAAATAGGTACCTACATATAAATTGTCGGTAGCTTTAGTGTTAACAGTAGAATCTTAACGAACTTGGTTAAACTTTATTCGGTAAAAATTTGGTGAAAGATCGCATATCGCTGCGACGCGTCCCGACGTTTGTAACATCAACTTTTAGCGATCTATAATAAGTGTAGTAAATCTTTAACCTTTTGCTCTCTAAGCTAAGTAATTTCCGGTAGAAAACGTTTCCTGCGCTTCCTTAAGCCCTAAACTTTATAGTTGGGATAACTATTCTGGCTAACTCTTAAAGCTTAGGAATTACGACTTAAGGCAGCGTGGTAAATGTTTTTTGTCGGAAATTACTTAGCATAGAACAAAAGGCTTACTACACGTATTGTAAATCGGGGCTTAACCAACATGCGCTGCTCTTTTTCTGTCTTCGTTTACTTGACGCAGCGCGATCCGTCAGACCGCTGGTGATTTTACATGTATCTGCTAGGACAATTTGTCGCATTGAATATCGAAACATCCTTTAGTGTGGAAACTTTTGTTTCCGGTTCCTTTTCGGTGCAATCGAATTTCAGAAATTAAGCGTTTGTGGAAAGTACGGAGGATGACGTGCATCGGTATTAAAGCACATCCTGCCGCATTAAGACTGCCACCGTCCGTTTCGAAAAAAAAAAAAAAACAGGTGCGCGGATACAAGTGTGTCGGATGACAAACGGCCGCACGTGACATCGGATCGATACTAAATCTCTCTTGTGAGACATTAATATAAAATTTCGAAGGAGAAGTCAGTAGCAGTCGTAATGCCAGATAGCGGCGACGTTACGATGAACCCCTTTCCGTTCGCTCGGTGCCCTCCTTGGAACACGTTTCACATCGCAAGACAAGATAAGGGCAGATGTTAGTCCTACTGCGCGACTTAATTAACTGAATAATCGCGTGACGTAGGTCATCTGTGCGGAAAATTTGGGACAGTCAGTAAGGAAGCGATATGTGCAGAAATAAGAGCGCTGTGGACAAATATACGGACAGTGTTTCGTGAAATTTACCGGAGGGACTCGATCATATGCCTTCGTAAAATTCAAATTTGCTTCCTTAACGTAAAAATTTAAACGCGTAATTAAAAATTACAACGTTACTGAAATTATATCTAATTAATTAGACATGTGCCAAAGGATGCGCGTAATTAACGGAAGTTTATTACTCTCAATTAACCTGAAACTGTATTTAATTTTAATGGGATTTTAATTCGGGATTTAGTTTTCTAATATAACTAACAATGGCAAGCTAAGTTAACAGTTATTAGCGCGCGTTTCTAGTATCCAGTTCTAGCGTGTCCGTTTGCGAAAGGATACATTAATTAGAAGGAATTTAGGGGATACACTCTTCGATAGAGGACTTTGCGCAGAAAGATACCGTTACTCCATTAAGAGACATGATCAAAGGCATTTCTCAAGACGGAATAAGGTGTTTCGGATGCAGCGATTTGCGCCAATAAAGGTCGCGAGAAAGATTAAAAAAGTGCACACGCACACGGACGCATACGCACGCATAAACGTAGGAAGAGCGAATCCGTACAGTTCCACTCAAGTGTTGCACTCTCAATTAACGCGCGCTAATTAAGAGGGCCGCCGACACACACACACACCCGATTGCGCGCTCGCGCGCACAATTTCAGTTATATTCGCGGGGCCGTGGCTCTAACAACGGCTTTACGTTTTTTCGGCGTATCCCGAATTGCCAAAAAGGAAGTTCACATGGGTAACCAGCACGTTGCTAGGTCGAATAAGTGCCTAATTATAACTATCTTACATCTACCGCATCGTGTTATTACCCCACGAAACGTACACACGACGATACGGTTTCGCCGGTGTCCGATGCACACGCGGACGTGCTTAACAAACGTTACCTGGTCAAATTTGCAAGGATGCGCATAATAATCATCCATTAGCCCCAGTCATTTGCGTCCGGAAAGGCGGGTTCTCACGCACTGTCATCCCACCGCCATAATCTCGTAGAGACTAAACCTGGAATCAATTGTGATCGGCCCGCAGAACGATCATCATACCGCGATTATTATATTGCGCCTGTCAAGGCGCGTACACGTGAACGCGAGCGCGTTATCGATGTTAAAGCGATCGGTTTTCCCGCGGTTCAAATTGGTGTATACGTCGTCTTCTTTTTGTACAAATGGAAATTACATTTTAATTAAATGTCTTTAATGAGAGAGACGAATTTAGTATTCCGGGTTTTAATTATTTCGCACTGAATCGCGTGCGCGCATAGGACGGAAAACAGCAAAAATATTCTCTGTTGTAATTGCGTAATCTACCGCGTTATACATTAGTATACATGTGTGTGTGTGTGTGTGTGTGTGTGTGTGGGGGTATAAAATTTTCCATAATTAATTTTCTATAATGGTAAACGTTGCATACGTTATTTGACGATCAATGATTTACGTAAAAATATAACTTCTCCTCAAACGTAAATTATTAAATCATTATGATTCCCTAAGCTTTGTATATCATTTGAAATGTTGTAATATAACACTTGGCAATATTATTATTTATATATATCATACCGAAAACGTTTTAGATTGTTTTCAGCGTGTGACAGTTTTGGCTGCCTCGCGTCTGTTATTATATTACCTCATGCTTTGCGAAATGCTTCCCCGAAGGCATAATGATAACAAAAATCACATCGCGCAATAATTGGCACACTTCGACGTGAAGCTTCGCTCCTACTTGACGATCTCGCGTGATTGGAGGCGGCCGATTTCAGTGGCACAAAAAGAAAATCAGACGATCGCCGTTGTATCTTATACTAAATCTTTATAATTTCAGTCGGCGTTGCCAAGATTATTCTGTAGAGAAAGAGACGAAGTACTATGTATTCCAGTTTAAGACGTTTGCCACTTTAAATACGAGACACGAAGTGACGCTGATTACCGTAATCCTAAGACACCGAAAAGTCGCAGAAATTGCATTACGTTCACATATTACGACAGGTGAATGCATTGCATAATCTCCAGGCATTTCGCGTAAGCTTTCTTACAGTGTTGCATCATGAACTTTGTTAGAATAAGCTATCTAGCGATATATATATATATATATATGTATATGTATTCTCATTATCTAATGATAAGCTCATCTTATATAAATTTGTTTATGATTGTAGTATTATTTCATAATGCTCTAGTAGACATACACAAAAATGGTCTTCTTGGAAGCTTATCTCATCTAATAAGCAGCTTCACTTCCAAGAAGATTTTTCTTGCGTATATCTACTAGAATATTACGAAATGATATTGCAATTGTAAATAACGAGAATTCGTGGAGACATCTGATTCGGCTCTCGTTTAACGAGAAAGTGAAACGAAAATTTCTCGTCTTCTACATTTAACTTCATTTAACTTCATTATGAGACATGTCTAATAATATCACAAATATGTTGATCGATGCAGCGATTAGCTATCGCAACGGTTAAATTTGCACGCCTAAATCCGTTAATGTGTGCCATTTGCGGAACGGTATCGTGAAAATTGCACACGCGTTTAAAAACCGTCTTCTATTAGCCTAGGAATTTTATAATGCACTTTGCTTCATTCAATTGAGGTTGCAGAAAGCGACTTTCAATTAGTCCGCATTATGCAACTTATAGATCGATTTTTATCAATCAATTTTACTTTTCCTTATTACACTGTATTCTCGCAAAATTTTATAATAAGTTCGACAGTAGGTGTACAATTATTAATTAGTTGGAAAGATGTAAATTCGTGTTGCATGATGTTGATATTCAATATATTATTGGCCTTGTTGCCCAATGCAATCTAATGCTGATTAGATAAACAGAATGTGCAACACGAGAGTTGTTGCGAAATTATGTATCGAACGATGAATAGGGTTAGTGACGTGGCATGTCGTAATTCCGCAACGGACGATTGTATATATTGCGCAAAAAAAGGTATGCCGCACAAGCAAAAAATTTTGAGACCAGGTACGCGCTTGCGTGATTAATGCGCTGAACGTGGAATTCCAAAAAGACACCGTCAAAATATCCTAAAATTATATGAGAACAAGAGTCGGGAGTCTTTCCTGTTTCTGTAAATAGGACACTGCTAACGTAATAAAAGGGAGAAATGTATCTCAGAGATATATTATTGCGCAATATAATTTCAATGAAATCGTGTAAAACACAGCAGTGGTAAGATGTTAAGATAACAAGGTAGTACGAAGCAGCAGTCGTAATTCACGCAATAATTATTTATTGACAAAGCCCCATAAATTTATGACTGTCGTTCTCCGATTTACCCTTTAGAGTTAAACGGGTGATAATAAGCTTTGCAAGTATACTCGCAGTACCGTTCGTAGCAAGTAAAAAATTCTTTGTCTTTGAAAATAACCGCCGGGGAGCAAGAAAGAGAGAAGAGGCCAACTGAACGCAAAAATGCACTGGCCGAATGCACGTTGCGACGGATAGACGCGCGTATATTGAGACGAATGGACGTGTAGAGACGGGTGGATAGAGGACCAAACGCGAAATAGAGTAGCGTGGCTCGCGGAAGGGAGAGGAGGAATAGCGGTTAGGCAGGGCGAAAGGAAGAGGAGGAGGAGGAGGAGGAGGAGGAGGAGGGCGAGGACGGGGTAAAGGCGAACGTACCCTTAGGAAGCGAAAGATGCAGCAACTGTGAGAACAGGAGGGGGACCGAGGGGGGAGGGCGGACGAGCGCCGAAGCGGCACAGAAGGTGAATGTCCAAGGGGCCAACCTGTTCGAGGTTCATGGCCCCCGATCGACTAGCAAACTCTCTTGCAGGAAGCCATCCTGCCCAATCTGCTAGCGAGCCTCGTGCAAAGGATCGCCGCACCTTGCTCTCGGAACGCCGCGCCGGAATTTTCGAATAATATCGCGGCCGCGCGAGATCGTGTATCCTCTCGCCGCACGTTTAACGCTAGGCTGCCGCGTTTGATCGGCTTCGATCGCTCGCGAATGTCGAATAAACGTTAAATACCCTGCGATTTTTTTTAGCCCTCCTGCGTTACGCCCGAGAAATTCACTTTAAAGTGCTGTACGATCGTTACGAAACGTTATGCAACGAATAATTCGCAATCTGATAGAGATTTATAGAATGCATGAAAAATAAAGTAGTTTTATATTGACGCGGAAAGGTCAACAAAATGCTGTTGATCAAATGTTTTAAAAAAACATTCTGGTGATATCATTTTATTCTTCATTTTATAATCCTTTCACGTATCTTATGTCATATCAGAATGAAAGAAATATAATATATACAATACATAAAAATATATGAAAAGAATGTCTATAATGTCACGTTATGTCACATGTATACTGACTGTATTTAGCATCGTCGTCACAACAATTCGAACAACTAAAGAGAATAGCTTCCGAGAAAACTTTACTTCCTCGAATAAGCGTCCTCGGCAGATCAAGGTTTAATTGACAAAAATATTACTGCAAAGGATAGTCCGCGCGAGGAAAATAACCTCGCGAGTGGAAACATAAAGGCAAAAACCTGACGGGATTTCAAAACCGGAAGAACAGGCGCGATGATCGACGTGCATAACCGAGTTGAATTCTTTGAGTACATTTGACGTCCCGATCGCATCGAACGTATACTCATCATCGATTATAGTAGTGCCATTAATATACCGGTTTACTGCCGTTTGGTTTTTAATACAGGGTGTTCCGCGAGGAAATCGACAAATCTTTAGAACGTATTCTAGAAATCATTCCGAGCAAAAAAGTTCAGATACACTATGGTCATTCGGCTCAGTTATGGAGATATAGACACTTTTATTAATATTATATAACAGGCGAAAAATACCAGATATTTACAACTTTTATTGCGTGAATTTTATTTTATAATTTTATTAGGAGAATAATCTCTGATAAAAGTTATACTGTATCGGAACTTTTTGCTTAAAAAGACCACTAGAGCACATTCTAAAAGTTTGTCGGTTTCCTCGCGGACACCCTGTATATTTTTGGCGCAGAAAAATGTTTTCTTTAATTTTACACAGCTGCTAACCTATTATTCAAATATTAATTTATACGAATTTTTGCGCGGCGTTAATGCAAACGTCTTGTTTCGCAACTCCCACAAACTACTCTCGCGAGTAGTTTTCGGCTAAAACTCAACGTGCAACTTTTTTTCTGCCGAGAGGTGACTTTTGCTTCGCGATTATTCTCATCGACAAGTCCGGCGCGAAATGCGCATAGATTAGCAACATCTTGCCCTCGATATAAACTACAATCTTATCTTTCGCGTTAGTCAGAACGCAAATATCCTGCAATATGTGTGAGAGATGGCGGGATTAATAGAGAGTATCGCGATGTTACTGAACGTCTCTCAGAGATTAACGACTGGCTGCACGTGCGGAGCATCGGTATGTTTCTCAGCAGAATGACGACGACGATAGTGACGCGCATAAAACAGCCATTTTATATTTAAAATCGCCGAACGAAATTTCGCATGACGGCGATACAAAACGCAGCAAATCAAACGCTCTCGTGGATCCGGTTCGATTCACCTTTTCCAGACGTCAAGAAAGCCGGCGTTTGCAACAAGTTACGCCTGCCTCGGAAGAAAAAGGGAAGGAGACAATAAGACGACGGCTGCGAATTCCTACAGATTCGAGATATTGCGTAACAAAGTATACACCGGGCGAGCGGTACTCGATATAATGGCGCTTGCATCACGCGCGGTGAGCTCTTCTCTCGTCGTGCCTTTATGTGGGCAAGGTGAATCGATAATCGTTCACACCTATACCGATAATTTTTACTAATACTTTTCTAAATGGTTATTTTATATAACAGGACCATATATTTTTCGTATTCGTGTGTTATTATATTAAATTAATATAATAATACATCATGCAAACGGTTCCTTAACTGTGATCAAGGTGTTTCCTACTGTAAATGTCGTAGCTAATATACGCAATCGCATTTCCTGATTTCAAGTCTCCTTTCAAACGTTAACAATTCTTGAAGCAATGTTGCGTGTTGAGTTTTTTATAATCACTGCCGAAAACAAATCACAAGGATAACATGCAGGTTGCGCAACAGACATTTGCATTAACGCCGTGCAAAAATTTGTGTAAATTAATTCTTGAATAATAGATTGGCAACCATGTAAAATAAAAAAAACATTTTTATGTCTATAATAGAGACGCACTTTTCCATCTTCACGTTTATAAAAGGATATTATTTTGTACCGTATATTTTTGTCAGTATCATTTAAAATTTGACGTCCTTGATACTGCTTGTGCGCACTAGTATTAGTATTATCGGACCATCATTAGATACTTTATCTACCAATCGGAATTATTTTACATAACGAAACACAGAAGCCGAGCGATTACGATGTAATTACCGCGGAGCTCTTCGCGGAGTGGCTTCTGCCGTGCTTTCATGCGCCCCACAATAATCTGCTTTCGTTCATGGGTTTCCGCCTGCGCGAAAGAGTAACGGTAGTTCGTTCACGCCGCCTCAATTGTCTGGCATAAGCGCAGAATTTTAGGCTGTAAGTGTCACGATCGTCTCACATGTCTCATTTACAGTGTGGATTGTACCGCGCCGAAATCCGGGGTCCGGGACCAGGTTGATTGCTATCACGCGGGTCGCATTTGCGAATTCCCGTTCATTCGCTCTTAATTGACCACCTCGTTGGATTCGACAATACACCGCGATAAGCCCATACCCGCGAATCTAATTGGTGGTTGAGAGCATTTAGCTTTCTTTCTCTTTTTCTTTAATATGAATATAACGAACACAATATATAGAAATACAGGCTATTTTCAGTCGGGCTGGATCTTCTTTGCCTAATATTTTATTGCGTGAATTTATATACACTTCATAGCTTAGCCAACTACATTATATATATATATATATATATACTACTAAAAAAAAAGAAAAGGGAACACTTTTCATACCCTAAAAATTAGGCTATTTTCAAACCGCTGTAACTCGGCGAAAAATCATCGTAGATAAAAGTTTAAAAAAGCATTTTAAAGCTTGAAGTTTCAACTTTAACGAGTTATCGGTCATTTTTTTAAATTTGATTATCTTTCTTGTTCTGTGCTTTAAAAAAGAACACATTGTTTTTTTCTTTAAAATTACGCACCTTTGACACTCTGCAGCTCGATCAAAAAATTTCTCTCCAAAAATTCGGCTCAAGTTCCATAAACTACAACATTTTACCTACAAAACGCTTTTTTAAAAATTTTCCAACGATTTTTTTTTGACCGAGTTACACGATTTTGAAGCTAAACCTGCACTTTTTAGAAATGATGTCGATACTCGGCGAAAAATCATCGTAGACAAAAGTTTAAAAAAGCTTGAAGTTTTACCTTTAACGCGCTTAAAATGCTTTTTTAAACTTTTATCTACGATGATTTTTCGCCGAGTTGCAGCGGTTTGAAAATAGCCTAATTTTTAGGGTATGAAAAGTGTTCCCTATTTTTTTTTAAGTAGTGTATATTTACTTATATATATATTATACTATATATGAATATGCCGAACTTTCAAACTATATCAAACCGTCAATAGCTTATCGTCTAGTTAATATCGTATTATTGAGTTATTATTAATTTAAAAAAATGATTCTATTTAAAGCCGCAATAACTTTAAATCTTTCGCTTTACTAAGACGCATTGTATAAAATAAAATAAATTTTTCAAAAACTTACGCTATTAGGTACTTTTACGAATTCTCAGAGCAAACTTTGCAAATACGCAAAAATGAGTGTTATTTTTGAAAAAGTACTTACTTAAGTGTAAAAAATCAATAAGAGAGAATTTCCGATCGTAATTAATTGCCCCGTATTGCTTCGTTTTTTCAACTAAAGAGCTATGAAAGAAAATCTATGATGTACTAGTAACGTCACTCTCGCTATGTAAAATAGACGGGTTAAATCGCGCTCTAAGCTTTCCGAAGCGTTTTGTAGCGCTGTGTAGATGAGCACCCTAAAACTATTGCTCGTTGATGTTCGACGAGAGCCTGGGTATTGCCAAGTCCTCGAGCTCGTTATCCCAATGAACAGCTAGCGAACGTCGATCGCGGTCTGCTCGATTAAACGACTGAAGGACGACAATCTGCATTCGACGTTTATCGCTCTAATCTAAAGATACATTCGGATACGATGTCGAGAGGGAAAACACCTTGCAGCGTATTGACACAGATGCATCTGGGATTACAAGTGACATTAAAAAGGTATTCGCTTATAGATTAATGCGACTGATAATTCGCTGATCTGCAAGAGGAATCGAATTAACGACGGAAAAAAATATCGTCACCGATTATCGCCCGGGAGCATTGGCGATTTAAAAAACAATTTCTACCCCGCGAGAGATCGGAGAACGTTTTCTTTTCGCACCGCCGCGTCGCTGACACATCGATGACACGTATCTCTTACAGAACAGTCTTCATAGCTAATTTGCCTCTATCGCTTTTGATATACGTGCCGATGATTTTCTCAGTTACCTCGGATCTCTCTCTGAGAGGATATAATATTTTATAGACGATTCCACCCCACTCTCCCTCCCGGCTATCAAGAGCGATATTATTAATTTTAGATCCGTAGATGACATAATCCCAACAGCCATCGTACAGGATGAGTTAATTTTATTTCTCAATAAAAAAATGTGCTAGATGTTCAGATTATGACTTTTTAAAGCAAGATTATGACTTTTTAAAGATTATGACTTTTTAAAGCAAGATGAATTTTTTCAGAATGTTACAAATATGTGACAATATATAAGATATGAATATATATAAAAATGCATCTTGTATTAAACAATCATAATCTGATCATCTAATACATTTTTATTAAGAAATATATTTTTATTAAGAAATATATTTTTTTATTAAGAAATATATATATACATAATTGGGGTTCAACAATGCTCTAAACTGTTCCTATTCTTTTTAAGACAGACCTTTGAAGGACTCTGTAAATTTATCTCCAATTTATGTAACCGTTTTATTTAATTCGCCCAGTACGATCACCCGACATTAAATGATAGGCGATGACGCATAATATTGCGTGTAGGGTCGCGCGTGAAACAAGATTGGTCGTACTATGTACGGCTAGCTCGCGTAAGTTTGGCTATGTAAAGACTAAATACCGGACGTGGCAGGGTGGTAACAGGACTGACAGGTGGGGGCAAGGCAGGGTGTCAAACACCAGCGCGAGGAGATAGTCGCCTTGCGATAGAGCGAGAGAAAGGGGATGGCGGGGGGAGGCAGAGGAAAGCGGCGTGACTTCTTCGTTTCGTTTCGGAGGCTGACGGCAGAGATGAGACGAGATGAGACGAGAAGAGACGAAAAGAACGAGAGAGGAGCGATGGAAAGAAGGCGGCCCAAAGGGGAAGAAAGAAGCGAGGAGAAAGAGAAATGGCAAGGAGAGAGAAAGAGAGAGAGAGAGAGAGAGAGAGAAAAAAAGAGAAAGAAAGAAAGAGAAGAAGATCGGAAGAGCACAGCGAAGGAAGGGTGGATAGGTAAGGATAAGAGAGAAGAGAGAGAAAGGAAAGAGAAGACGAGTTATAGTAAAAAAGAAGAGCTAGCGAGAGAAGGAGAAAAGAAGGGAAGAGAAGAGCGTCAAGCGGAGAAAAGAACAGAAGGGAGTAGAAGAGAGGAATAAGCGGATGGGCCAACGTTGGCGAGTAGGAAAGAGAGAGGGAGGGAGGGAGGGCGATTGGTCGGCACGGACGAGACTCGTGAGACGAGCAAGGGGGAACAGCCGAAGCGGTGCACGGTCGAGACCAAGGGTGTCAGGGCGAGGGGGGGAAAGAACTAAACCGAGGGGTTGGGGGCCACTAGCGAGGAAATAGTGGGGGGCCGAAGAATTGGCGAGGACCAGGGCCTCGAGTCGGGCGAGCGAGGGGAGGAGGACGAAGATGAGGACGCGGATGAGGACGCGGATCAGGAGAACGAGGAGGAGGAAGTGACGGAGCAGGAGAAGGAGGAGGAAGAGGGCGGAGGAGGAGGGAGGGAGGGAGGGAGGGAGGACGTCTGGTGGTACGCGGAGGGGTGTCGCGGGGGACCCCGTGGCACGGGGGGTAGGGGTTGTCGCCCCTCCGCGGCGTCAGCCCCGCTAGCGTGGTCGCGAGGAGCGGGGGCCGGGTTAAACCCCCTCTCCACGCGTCGCGAGGTTCCTATGAATTTTGCGACACTCAATAAAAAGTGGTTCCACGAGGTTAACATTTCGGTAACTATACCCTCGCCTACCCGGGACGCGCACGCACGCACGCACGCACGCACGCACGCACGCA
>NJRP01000285.1:0-41481 GCA_003063835.1 Aphaenogaster floridana
TACGAGCAAGAAAAGAGACAGTAATAATAATAGAGAACAATAAGATTTATAGAACAAGTGACCCTGTGCCTGAAGATTCAGGTTTTATTGATAGGATTGGTACGATTGAAAGCTAACTTCAGTATGATTTTTATCCGTCTACACTACTCAGAAGGATGAGCCACAAGTAGGATCATCCTCCAGTCTAGAAAGGGTATCAGCGAGGCGATATGTGACAACATCGTCAAATATTGCCTCGCTGATTAGTTGGACGCTTGACGCTTGACGCTCCCATGTACCGGCACCGTATGAATACCGTCCTATGATAAATACCAAATGGAATTGCGGATTTGTGATTGGATGCGCAGTACGCAAATTACGCTTCATGTGAAGGCAGTCTCACGTGTCGACCATTCAGCGCAGCGGTTGGTCGGCCAATCCGTGATCCTCGCTCGTCGCGATTGTGCGAACCGTGGCTTTCCGATCTGTCATTGTTGACGACGTATAGTTCACGGCGGAGAGAGAAAGGGCTCGCGGCGGCGCCTGGGCTCGCGTTGCACTTGTATGATCTTTTACGCTTGATTCCTGATCCGAGATTCGAATCTGCGCCCATAATCGTAAGTACAAAGTGTAATTACGCTGTTACGCCGGCGGTAGATCCCCGATTCGCGAACTGGGATCGCCAACGAACGGCGCCGTAGCGCGCGCATTGATGTGCCGAAGGATCGAGAGGATTCCAGGCCAATGTCAGTCCGCGTTGGCCGTGCGCGTGCCAAAATGTCCAAGCGGCCGATCGCGCGCCGCGGAGATCAGCGATGATGACGGACCGCATGCCGTATCGTGTGCGGCACGGCAACGGTGCGCGATGGGCGCGTACGAGACGATATATCTCTGCACCTCTTTCGGGCGGTATCCCCGCCCTGACAATCGTGTCGTCGATTAACTCCTAACCCTCATGCGGAATCCATTGTCAGATGACCGTCGCGGCAACCGACGATGGCACGTCGATGATGGCATCGCGATTCGCTGCCCGCCTCCTATTTTTCCCATCTTTTTTTTCCGAGACGTCTTCCTTCGCGAAACGGGTTCCACTTGGAGCATCGTCATTTTCGTCGCTCGCCTTTGTATTCTTATTCACATTCATGTGACGAGTGCGTCAGTGCATTTATACGTGTGTGCATCTATGTGCGTGCGCGCGCGCGCGCGTATTTGAAGATATTTTTAAACGGGAAAGAGAGAGCGAAATTAGCTTCCTTTTTTGCTTAAATTCTTGAGTATTGCTTATATATTTAATATAAATGATAATTAAATTGCAAAATTGTGAGTAGATAAATGTAAATTTTGTCTTTGCCAAGGCAGTAATGTGCATAAAAAATTGTAAGAATTATTTAACATTCCTGAATAATAGAAAATTATGTTAAGAATTAAAACTGTATTTTAGTATAATTTTTCATAATTTTAGTCTATTTTTGAGAGAATTAGAGAATTAATATTCTATATATAATATATTATTGTTTTTTAAAATATTTCCCCCAAAATTTATATCTTTCTAGAATACTTGGTTTAACACGTATTGTCTTTCTTTCTTGCTTTATTTGATATTACATTTTGATTGAGAGTTACAATTGTAAAGTTGTAACTTTGAGAAAATTTGTACAATAATTTTCTTCCGGAAAATTAGAATTTTATTTATTAGTTATAGTAAAATTAAATATTAAATAAAATTTTAAATGACAGAAATTAGAGGTGGCATATTTGTTTAGGCATATTGGTAAAGTATTAGATGGTAACATAAAAATGCAATTGTAATATTTATCATGTCTCTCTCTCTCTCTCTCTCTCATGGTACGATCAATATATGTAATCTATATATAATAATAATAAGAAAACAGCCTTTTGTAATGAATAACTTTCCAAACTTAAAAATTTCCAGTTTTGATGTGCAAGTATATAAAAATATCTTTTGCATTTGTTTGAAGAGTAGAACTAACTGTAATAATTTCAATATAATAGATTATTGTAAACTTGTAGCACTAAAGATTGATTGTGATTATATTATTTTAAATAACATTTTTATCGCAACTTTTCCTTGCACTATGTCCAAGTTTAATAAAGAAAGATGTTTATATAAAACTAAAATGCAATTCATGTATATCATTTATTTTTTAGATGTCAACTGGACCTACACATAAACATCGTTATAAAAATGTTGGATTAGATTCACAAGAATTGCGGAGACGCAGAGAGGAAGAGGGAGTTCAGTTAAGAAAACAAAAACGTGAACAGCAATTATCAAAACGTCGCAATGTTCCTAACATTGTTGCAGATGAAGATAATGTTACAACTACAGATGAATATTCACTTCCTACAACACAATCGGTAATATAATTATTGCATTGTATTTTACTGCTTTTTACTGTATAATTGGTTACATAATTTTCTCCTTTTACATACAAAATTTATTCTAGCAGTCTCCTGGTATTATAACATCTGAAATGGTAGATGCATTGTATAGTCCTAATATACAAGATCAACTGGCAGCAACACAGAAATTTAGAAAATTATTATCAAGAGAGCCAAATCCTCCTATAGATGAAGTGATACAAACAGGAATTGTGCCACAATTTGTTGAATTTCTTAAAAATAATACAAATTGTACTCTGCAGGTTGGTATATGGAAATAAGTATAAACATTAAGTGTGTATTTTATCTTTTATTATGTATCAAGGACGTACATATATAAATGGTAATATTAATTGTTAGTTTGAGGCAGCATGGGCTCTGACAAACATTGCAAGTGGTACATCTCAACAAACGCGTATTGTGATAGACGCAGGAGCTGTTCCGACTTTCATATCTTTACTTGGTTCTGAATATGAAGATGTACAGGAACAAGCTGTTTGGGCACTGGGCAATATTGCAGGAGATAGTCCCGAATGCAGAGATCATGTCTTAGCCAACGGTATCCTCACACCACTTTTGCAGTATGTTTCTTTATATTTACGGTTTTTATATATAAATTATTGTTTATTATTAAGAAAAATTAAACAAGAGATTTTTATATACACATCGCGTAACAATATTAGTCCAATTAATATCGCACTATTTTTTACAGACTGTTATCAAAAGCGACAAGACTTTCTATGACCCGCAATGCGGTATGGGCATTATCGAATCTCTGTCGAGGAAAAAATCCAGCGCCAGCTTTTGCAAAGGTTGCACCATGTTTGCCAGTGTTAGCACATCTTCTCAATCATACTGATTTTGATGTACTTGCTGATGCCTGTTGGGCTCTTTCTTACTTGAGTGACGGCCCAAATGATAAGATACAAGTTGTTATTGATGCTGGCGTTTGCAGGCGTCTTGTAGAACTTCTCATGTATGTTAAAATTCATATAAGATTCATTATGCACAAAATTAATTTTATGTAGATGTTTTATGTATGATTATAACAATTGAAAATGTTTTCAGGCATGAACAAAATAACGTGGTAAGCGCGGCTCTTCGCGCTGTAGGAAATATAGTTACTGGAGATGATGTGCAAACGCAAGTTGTGTTAAATTGCTCGGCATTGCCATGTCTATTACATCTCTTAAGCTCGCCACGGGAAAGTATTCGTAAAGAGGCTTGTTGGACAGTCTCTAATATCACTGCCGGTAATCCCGAACAAATACAAGTACGTCTCAATCTTTCGAGCATAATAGAATAACTTTGTTTATATATCACGTATTAATGACTTACATGCAACATCTTTTTTTATTTTTTAGTTGGTTATTGATGCTAATATCTTTCCGGTTTTAATCGAGATTCTGAGTAAAGCTGAATTTAAAACACGTAAAGAAGCTGCATGGGCCATTACAAATGCTACTAGCGGTGGAACAGCCGACCAAATTCGATACCTCGCAATGCAGGGTTGTATTCCGCCACTCTGCGACTTGCTTACTGTTATGGATGTCAAGATCGTCCAGGTCGCTTTGAACGGAATAGAAAATATTTTACGTCTGGGAGAACAAGATGCAACTATGCATAACGGTCTTAATCCTTATGCAGTTCTTATTGAGGAATGTTATGGTAAAATATCAATTTAATACAAGTTTTATTTGAAAGATGTCGATTATATAATAAATATTAATATGATAGTAATCAATTTTTCTTTGATGTTTCAGGCCTAGACAAAATAGAATTCTTGCAATCTCACCAAAATATGGATATATATCAAAAGGCCTTCGATATTATCGAACGATTCTTTGGGTCTGAGGAAGAGGATACTAGACTTGTACCTTCAATCGATTCGCAAGGACAAGAATACCAATTCACTGCACCAGATTCTTCCCAACTACCAGTGCAAGGCTTTGAATTCTAATCAACTACCTTTAAATTCCTGAATATAACTCTGTTTCGTTAAATGTTAACGTTATTCGTTCTCTATAGGGATTTACAATATTCTGAAAATCGGTATATCAATAGTAAATATGATTTTACATATTCACTCATATGACCTGAGTTCATTTATGTCAAAACTACTATTAGAGAATGATCGAAACTGATCTATTCTTCATCGCATTAAAAGCAGTAAAAAATCTTCATACATTTTCAATTGATTTTTTTTCTTTTTCTCATTATTATAGATGAACCATAACTTGCTATACTTTACGATCTAAAATGATTATGTTTGAACCTACGTCAAATTGCGACAATGTCTGTGTTAGAGCCTTGAAACAATTTGTGTAGGAACACTTACAGACTCATACCTGCATGTATTTAGTATGAGACGTTCAGTTTTTAAGACATAAACGTCTTAGTGCTTAAGTAGAAGTGGAGACAATGATCAGAACAATTTGTCGAGGCAGACTCATACCTCGTCTGACATGTGACTGACGCAGAATTACGATAAAAAATAAACTTGCATTATCCTGCAAGACACTAACTGAATGACTGAAGTACGCGACTATGTAGCCAACACGGACAACATTACGCAACGCGGTACTCACCTCCTTACTATACTAGATAGAAACATGACCAATTAAACTTTTTTACTGTAAATACGTATCTCGTAATTTTAAGGCTATTCTATACAGAGTGCCCTGAAGAAGCGAAGCAATAGTCGTATCTGGCCGTCAATGCAACATTGCAACAGTTTGCAAGAATTGGTTGAAGTATTTGTTGTAATTCGTGATATGCATGATTTGTACTATATACGTGCAAAACATGCTTTGATTTTCTCATGTTAAATAATCGTGCGAAATGCCGACTCCAGTTATTACATCTATACTTTTGTTAATCCAGTACCCCACGCAATCAATTACTAATTATTCTTAATTATAAACATTTGCAGATGTATTAAAATAAATAATTTTTATCTTATGTTTCATAATTGAATTTTTAAATAATACCGCACAGATGATATTTTTTAACCCTTTATTTGCATAGGATGAAAATGAATAGTATTGAAATTGTACAGCACGTAATTAGATTTTGGACATTCTGTATGAAAAGTCTATGACTGTATATATGAAATGTATTTATTATTTAGGTTTGACGATACCATACTATATTATACAAACCCTATATATACTATCTACTTTTAGTTACCGATTTGAATTATTATGACGAAGAAGGACTGTACTACAGCTCACTAGTTGAAACTTTGCTAACATGTCACTAACAAAGTGTGCAGCTATGAGTACTTGTTGCCAATTTATAAAATGCTTACCAAATAGTAATACACATAAATATAGAAGAGGATTTGCCATTATGTTGTGCACGCTGTTTCTAAATAAAATTTGGGATAAATTGCTCTATAAAATTCTATATAATGGATAAAATCCCCCATTATATATATTGCGTGAAACTTATAGGAATCGATCTAAATCAGTGTTTCTCAATTAATATAATCAATGATCTTTAGGAGCGTTACGAAATTTTTATCAAAAAGTTTGAAAGTTATCAAATTTTTTATAATTATTTCAATCAAAATTTTAACTATTTTTATGTTAATTAAATAAATGTTAAAACAACAAATGTTCTTATTGCATTTATTTGATACGCAGATAAATAGTATAATATTTATAAATTTATTACAAATTTTTTTTGTTTAAGTATTCTATTGCTCAAAAAGATTGAAAAGATTGAAACTGATTTAAATGATCGTGAATATATTTTTCCCAACGATCTGTAATAAAACGTTAGAAAATTTATTAAAATAAAACTATAAAACTATAAATTAACATTGTGTTAAAGCTTCACAGTTATCTTAAGTTTTTTATTTACTTTTAGAAAGTATTGAAGAGAGGATATATATTTCATGAATTTGGTATCTGTGAAACGATATATATTAAGAAGCATGAATGCATACAAGAAAACCAACAATCTTTTATCCAAATCACATGAAATCCAATGAAAATCATACAAAATATGTGAAATAAAAACTTTATTTTACAAATACATTTGGTATTACATACCTTGGTTTTCAATCTGAACGAAATGATGAAGGGTTAATGAGCAGCTGAAGGATTAATTGTTTAATGTGTATCGTTTATTATATACTATTCATAGAAAATGTTAAAACAAATTTGTCACTTTCGTATATTTGTAAATGTAGTGATAATTTGTTAACAATATTTTATAATTTTACTATAATGTCTCGAATTATTAGAATTATAATGTGTAAGGTCTTGTAAATTGGCAATGAGCAGGATACGATACTCGACATTACTTCAATCGTTGTATGGACTGCCGACTGACACATTAATACGAAATCGAATATCATACACAAAGTAATCTTAATTACTGTATTTTATTTTCAAGCTAAATAAATATGTCATTCGGAAATACGCGTGAAATCGCTACGTACAACAGTGTCGTTATATTTTTCGAAAATAGAAGTATGAAATTGTGATTAGAAAAACTCGCTAAAAATAAAATTTATTTCGTGTAACATTGGCATAACAAAATAAAGTTAAATTAACAGATTTACAGACCTTATATTCCTTTAATTTGCAACCAAAGCTTTATCATAACTGTCATAACTGCCAATGTAGACGAGACTTTTGCAGATGCAAAGAAAATTTATATTTCTGTTTCGATACTGTAGTCACTTTATATTATAATATCAAAGAAAAAAATTATAGAAGTGATTAATTTTTTTTACAAAAATACATTAATCCAAATCTTGTACTATGTTACTAAAACTAACACCTGACTATGTGCGCTTCGCGATTCGCAATAAATTTGAAGAAATTCGTCGTTCACTAGTATGAACGCTTCACAATGTTTGCCATTCGTGATTCATTATTTATATAAGTTCTGTTAATTATGACACACATGATAGAAAATTCTAACAGAGCACAAAACCGTTCTAAAACTATATATCCAGAAAGAATAAATATGTGTTTTAAGAAGAAATTAAAGTTTACAAAGGGCTTAGTCAACTGGAACTAAATAGAATGCCAGCAACTTTTTTATTTTTTTCTTTATAGTAAGAAGAAAATATACTAGCAATGGTAATACTAGCTCTTCTCAAGTGCGAATAAAGACACCTCATATACAACTGTAATTCAGAACTATTTAAATCTATCGAAAGTGTTAAGACAAAATTTTACAATCAAGAGTCGGATATCTGGAACCAACACAAATTGACTTGATTCGCCATGATTCGCGCCTTTTGATCTCATCGAAGAATCATTCCGTTAGTAAATCAATATGAATGATAAACGAGTGGGAATTTGATGAATTTGCTCTTCTAGACTATTCACAAGTCTCATATGAATGGCGAACCGCACATAGGATACTAATTCTGATTAAACAATTTTGTTATTTACAGAAACCTACCTAACTTTGTTATTTACATAACCATCACCAATACGCTATTATAACTGTGTATACGCTTATTTTCTTGCAACTTAGATTAGCAGTATTTTAATTTTGGTTCAGGTTGTACCGATATAATTGCCCCGTCTGTAATGCGCGTTACGAGTGGCATTAAAATATCCTTATCGATGCTCTTTGACAGTTCATTATAAATCTGATTTTCCACAAAGTCTAGCTTTTTCTGTTGTGATTGATAACTATTAGTTTGCATAGTAAGAATGTAAATAGCTTCTGCTACTAAAGGATTTACTCTATCGCACAAATTATGTAATGCCTTTATTGCTTCTGCATTAATCTTCAATATATCGCGAATCATCTGCAACGAATTTATTTGATCATACAAGTTCATATAAAGCAAAATTTATGTTTGGAATATGCATACTTACTACAACTTTTTTTTTCTCCAGAGAATGTTCTTTTAACGTGGTAATGATTTCACCAGCATCGTTTCCAAAATCTTTTGGATTAAATACCAGATAACCATCTCCATGTAAAATGGTACTGCTCACACGTGCCAAGTCAGTAGCTAAACAATCCATTGTGGTTGTTTCCTTTGCAAACAGCAGAATGATGGAAGGTATCTTGGGAGTTCTCGATAGCACTTCATTTATTGCAGATGAAATATCATTCCAGATATCTGCTTCTTGATTGTAAAATGTTGTCCTAACGCTTTCAATGGATTCAGATAACAGTGAGGTAAGATTGTCTATGGACTGTGTTTGTACTTTATTTTCACTTCGAGATAATGCTAAAAAATTTGCTAAAAAAGATATTATTACTATTATGAAAATGAAGACACAAGAATAGCTGTATTTTGTTCTTGTATTCTGTTTAATCTCTGGTGACTTGTCTTTTTTAGATTTTGGCTCGGGCAAAAAAACATTTCTTTCTGGAGAAATAGTTTTTGAACGATTTTGTGAACGATGTGGAGTTTGTATCTCTCTATTCTCTTCATCCTCCTCATTAGAACTTTCTGTCATTATTGTGTCATAACTAGTGCTCTGATAACTATTCTCTAGATCTCTAGAGTTATCTAGAGACCTAGAAGAATTATCTTTAGTTTCAGATAAATTTGATGCATCTCGTCTGGATGTTTTTCTATCCATATGAAAAGTTGGAAAATTATTGTTTGAGGAATAGCTTTCTTCTGTATCTTTTGATCCTATAGGTCTTCGACACTTAGGTCCAGATGGTACAGGTATCACTGGTGAACTGTGAATCTGCAAAATAATAATGCATCGTTTGTTTCATGAATAAATCAGAAACGGTTTGCAGTCTCGATAATGCTTTGCAATCGAACTTATTTCTGTAGTATCAATATAGATCTTGATTAAAAACTATTTAAGTGTATTCTAAAAAGATAAATGTTGCTTGTAAGATCCAAATGGTACATGAGGTTTCGATCGATATACCTTAAATTAAGATTAATAAAAAAATAAAAAGTAAATTATAATATATTGAAAAGCAGTTATACAATATAGTGTAATGACATAGTACATGGAGAAGAAGGAAATTACAATCTCAATAAGCAAAATTTTAGCAGAATAAAGCAGCTAAGAGTTTGTCAGCAGATTCGAACGGAATATCACGGCAGATTGGCATTGACCGCATCTGCATTAAGCTCTTGCTTTAATAGCGGATGCCGACAATCTAAGCAGATTACCAGTAGGAACCGAGTAGGATCTGTTATTTTACAATCATTTAATTGATTACAAAATGGCAGTCTGCTCGGTTTTTGCAATTAATCTGCCATCAAATTCTACTGGCATTTTACTGATAAAATACGTAACACATAATTAGAAAAATCTATTTTCGACAGATTTGACTATGAAGAATAGTCATTTATATAATGTAAGAGAGAAAATCCTGCGTCGATCGATTCCGTTCATCTCCTTCAGCGAAGCTGAAACGAGAAGCCGATATGATTGCTCAGAAAAGTCAGTGAGCAGTAATAGAACCCGTAGATATATACCTCATGCATTCCGTCGTCGCCCGCCGGTGAGCTCATCTCCTACTGTCACGAGAGAACATAACCTCGTCGCAGCGATCGCTTGTATTATGAATCTCGCCGCGAAACACGCGTCGCTAGCGTCAGACTGCGCGCGATTCGTGATTCGAGTTTAGCGCTAGCTTCAGAGTGGTCGTCTGTCGCTGCTCGATGATGCGGCCATCGTGACAACAACGCAAGACACACGTTTTGCGGGGATCCGGCTGCTGCCGCTACGAGATTCGCCGATGTTGCGGATGTCAATGGGCATCAAGACGCGAATTCGAAGCCGCTACACGGTGACAATATGTGCGTCGGCCCGCTGAAGAAGATATGCCATTGGGGACCGCTCTCCGCGCTCGGTAGGTGACAGGTGTCTCCTGTCTATGGCCGGTATTCATAACCGGTTTCTTATATTTAAGATCGTCTTAGGTACAATCAGATGTCATAAACCAATCACAGAGCCGTATTAGTGTCTTAAGACATTAATTAAGATGGTCTTGAGTATAAGAATGGACTATGAATACCATTTCTCATCTCGCTGCCCGTCAACTGTCATCTTGTCGATGAGAATGCGATTGATTCATCGTCATCGTTTGAATCTAACAGTGACCTAGATTAAAGTCCGATTAACTTAGTCGAAGTTATCAAAAACGATTAATTTGTTAAAGTACTACTGTTTTGTAATGTGGATAGAATTACTAATTTTTTGTCGTTCGATATGTGAAAAGAAATATTAATGAAATTGTATAAGGAAAGTGTAAAGATTTGACGAAGGGGATAGAGGAGACATGAGGTCTGCTCTTTTCAGCTGAGTTTCTTGCACCATTCATCTTTCTTTTTCTCTCCAACGTGGAGGGAAAGAGAGAAAAGATGAACGATACAAGAAGTTCAGCTAAAAAGAACAGAGCTATAGATGAATATCATACTGACATTGCTTGAAATTTGACAGTAATATGATATTTAGACTAGGAAGAATAAAAATGAACACCGAGGATTTTAATAGAAGAGGAATGAAGAATTAAGAGTAACATTGGATTATAGACAATAAAGGGAAAGAGCTAACAATCAATAACAAGGATTTAAATGCAGTGTATTGGAGCAAGCCCAGTCATCTACTACTAGAAGATTATAGTTCATCAATTTCTAGCTATTCATTGTCTTTGATCTAATCTGTCTTTTCATATGTCGAACGGAAAAGGTAAATAATTATATCCACGTTAACGAAACATTATTTGATAAATTAACTGTAGTTTGATCAAAATCATCCTAAACTAGCACATGGCAAATAAGTTTCAAAAGTTTACCCTGTCAATAATAGCAATAAAAAATCACAGAGAGTACATGCTTTAATGTTATATTCGTAGTTTATATTTGTATGATTTTATGTGCATGTAAAAAAATGTTCAACCGCATCCCATTTTACTAATGTCGATCGTAATTCGGTGTAAGATTCTCGGCATAAAACCATGTTGATAAGGAAATTATTTGTAGATTGCAACTTTTCTTACATTAATTTATGTTGCAGCGACGATAAAAATAATCACATTGATGACGATACACTGCAGTAGACAGTGGTGGCCGCCGCAAGACAGTGTCCCAGCAGCTGCCAGTTTTTTGCTGTTCTTCACTCTCAGTGGATTGACTCTATTTCACTTTATCAGCGCGATTTTTGAAGGACCCGGATACCTCACATTAAAATGGATGCCGGTAATACATTATACATGTACCATTAAAATGCCTAATTTCTTAACCTTTAGATAAGTTCTATCTTCCAGATAAAGTTACCAATAGCCAATCATAGCCATTAATTCTGAGAGATAACTTCTGAATAAAGTTATCGAGAACTTATCTGAAAAAATTGGGCATAAATCTGTTTAAATTGAATCTTTTTTTTCAATTGTTCTCACTTGATTACTAATGGAAATGAAAATTTAAAAGACTAGATTTGTTCCAATTTGAGATTAGAAGGTTTGACTGCATCTAAGGGGATCCCATAGTCGCGGCCGAACTCCGACGCGAGAGCCGACTTTACCGACCGATACATCACATCGATACATCATTACACACTACTACATCAATATTGCACGCACACATTCGCAAAAAGTTATTCAAACAAACGGTTTCTTTTCTAGGCTTTCAATCTGAATTTCAACGATTGATTGTTGTTTGTACACTTATTCTGAACGATGGAAAGTGTTCATTTTGTACATATAACATACAGAACTTTTTATGTAAGCAAATGTTTCACGAACTGACAGCTCTACCATACCGACTAAAATATTATTTTAACTTTTTTGTTCAGTTTTAATACAAAATGATAGTTTCCACCGTTCATTAGTGTGTATACTTTAAATCTGTAAAAGGATTTTGCGATCTATAAAGCCAATTCAAAGAAAGTCCCTTGAAACGGAATGTCGGTAATTCCCGTCACTTCGGCATCCCCTTAAGGAAACTATCATTTTGTATTAAAACTGAACAAAAAAGTTAAAATAATATTTTAGTCTATATGCAAGAGCGTTTAGTCGGTATGGTAAAGCTGTCAGTTCGTGAAACATTTACTTACATGAAGAGTTCTGTATGTTATATGTACAAAATGAACACTTTCCACTGTTCAGAATAAGTGCAGAAACAACAATCAATCGTTGAAATTCAGATTGATAGCCTAGAAAAAAAACCGTTTGTTTGAATAGCTTTTTGCGCTGTCTCTTATACACATCTAGATGTGTATAAGAGACAGGATAGCCTAGAAAAAAAACCGTTTGTTTGAATAGCTTTTTGCGAATGTGTGCGTGCAATATTGATGTAATAGTGTGTAGCGATGTATCGGTCGGTAAAGTCGGCTCTCGCGTCGGAGCTCGGTCTCCACTACAGGATCCCCTTAAGGCGATAAGAAATTATATTGTTACGTTGGATTTTATTATATTTTAATATAAAATTGCAATATTTAATTATAAGTTTGAGATATGAAATAAAGCAAGTAGATTGTCATATCGTTATTAATATGATTCGTTTTCAGGAGAAAGCTACAGATATACAATATCTGCAATACTGTATCGTCTGCCAAGGTTACAAGGCACCGAGATCACATCATTGCAGAAGATGTAAGAGATTTAATATAATATTATTGTGTGTGCGTCCATCGAATCTGCTCGTACGTTTACGTGAACACTTGTGCACGCGTGAAGGCTCACTCGCGAAATAAACGATTCCGTTTAAAAACTTAACACTGACTTTATTGCACTTTATTACAATATTTGAAAATTCCGGGAGCGATTCTCAAGCGTGTTCATCACCCGAAACGATTCGCATGAATATCGTCGCGGAACCGCTGTTATTTCAAAAGATGGCGCATCGGCAGGGATCGATCTTCTGTTGAAACTTAATATACGAGGGACAAGCGAATCTCCGCTCGATCGTAACAATATAAATAATAAAGTAGATACTGATTAATATGTTTTTAAAAGACATAAATTTGTTAACACAATAATATTATTTAACGATGGATTCTGCTATTACTGCTTGTCAACATATTTCATTGATAGAAAAAAGCAATTTTGTAATATAGCATATATATTGTTATATGCTATTTCAAATGCAATACATTAACTATAATTTTTCTATAATTCTTTTCTTATTTACTTTTTAGGTGGTCGTTGTGTGATGAAAATGGACCATCATTGTCCATGGATAAATACATGCGTTGGACATTATAATCATGGACATTTCACAGCATTTTTGGCAAGCGCAGTCGGTGGTTGTTGCGTCTCTTCCGTAATATTAATTTCCTGGGTAGCAACCGTATTATCACTGAAGCCTTTGCCGTTTCCACCACCAGCGGTCTATACGTTAATATTAGTAGTATTTAGTATTGGTTTATCAATAGGCGTTGTACTTGCAGTAGGAATGTTACTATATTTTCAGGTAAATGTTCACAGTTCTTAATACTATGTTCAATTTATGCATTAATCAATGCATTAATTCCATAATTCTTCAAATTATATAGATGTTAGCCATTGTGAGAAATCGAACAGAAATAGAAGATTGGATTCTGGAGAAGTCTCGATATCGACGAGATGATACAGATGCCAAATATATACATCCATATTCAAAAGGATGGCGTTTCAATATTAGCCAAGTTCTTACATGGGATTGCACTCCCGTCGGCGATGGCATTACATGGCCTGTTATTGATGGCTGTGATCAATATACATTAACGGTAATTTTGTTTAAGCAATAATATATCATATAATAATTGTATAATAATTATCAATTGAAGAGCATATATGACATAAAAATTGCTATAATTATTGTGCGTTATATAGTATCATTAAATCTTAAAAACTGTAATCACGCTGACCTTTATTTTGTAGAGAGAGCAGCTTGCACAAAAATTAGATAAACGGAAAAGAGCGCGCAAATATAAGATTATAAAACCTGCATCAGGATCCAAGTTTCCAATTAGTCACGGCTGTGGCGTATTTTTTCATCCACTTTGTACCGATGAACCTCGCATTAAGTTGGATGTAGATGATATTGTAGTTGTAACACGTTGGAAGAAGTATGAGTTTTATTCTGTATTTTGATATTAAATTTCTAAAATTTTTTTTAAACAATTTGTTATTTGACGACAAATTTTTTTATTTCTTGCAGATATTGGCTATTCGGAGAAAAAGAAGGAGAAGATGCGAAATCGAAACGTATAAGGGGATGGTTGCCGCGACCCTGTACGGTGGAAGTAATAGAAAAATCTATATGGCTTAAATAATTTGTCCAAGAACGATTTATTAATTTTTAAAAATATATGTGACAATATATTCGTGAAGATATGAAAAACTATTTAAAATTTTTCATTTTTTTAATAGTAAAAGTTATGAAGAATATGCATCACTTATAATCAAGAAAGATTGTATATTTCATGCCTATTTGTGTTCAAATCGATATATTTTTCTTGTATTTACCTCAAACTATAGATTAAGACATATTTCCTATGTTATAACACTTATAAATAATGTATATAAATTTTTACTTACTTTAATAGGTTCTTAGCGTAACAGTTTTGTTATACAATATACATGTAATTATATACAAATATATATTTATATATATATATATAATATATATATATTATATATATATATAATTTAATAATTATATACATATACATATAACTTGATAATTACATATATGTGTAATTATTAAAGAGTACAGTAATGTGTAAATATAAATTATTTAATAACAACGAATCTTGGTTTGTGAAAAACAATATTCCAATTAAAAATATTTTGAATCATTAATATAAGTTTTTTTATCAACTTTTTATGGAAACAAAAGATGCATATCGTAAGAATTTGTACATACTTCAGACAACAGAAGAAATATTTGTAATGCAAAACAAATAGATGCAAATAAATTGTTTGGTCTTGCAATGCGATTACGAGGTAATCTGAAAGAAGTATTTCTAGCGCATATACAACCAACGGCCTGAAAAGGCCGTGGAAAATCAATAACTCGGTGTGAAAAGTCACATTGACTGAGTGAACTCGCCGTGCATGTATGCGTCAGAACGTGTGTGTACCTGTGTTCGAATGTGTAACACGCGCACGCTTTTGCATTTATGCGCGCTCGTTCGAAGGGTTTAACACGCAATACAATTGCTTTGCACGACTGCAGAGCGTTTCATATTATTCTATTCGATCGAATGCGCTATGTTATATGTATAATAATCGGCAGACGAGTATCATACACAAAGGAAAATATTGCGTAAGGGTCAATGTTACAATCCTGATGTAAGCCACGAATTTCCGTGTGAAACAGCGTTATACGTAACATTTGATAATTCACAGTGAAAGGATCGTACTAGCGACTCGCGAAATATGTAATTGAATGCAATATGCAATAACTCGATTTGTTGCGAATGCTTACAGTCCGACAAATCGGTAAAGAGTTACAGGATGTCATTGATTATACTACAAAACGAATATCTTGCGACAGGAGCTGCTTACAACGTCGAAATATATCTGTCGACGTTCTTGAATCCCTTTTCATAATTTTATCCGTTTCATTTAATTGGTATGAATTATGGATTTCTTTCATCCATTCACTTGATGATCTTGGTGATGGAGATTTTGCTGTTTAACATTTATATATTCTCTTACGAAACGTACCTTAAAAATATATGCGACATAACGAGTTATGAATACAGGAAATAGCAGTAGCTTTAGCTTTTCCGCGTGACAACAGTGATAATGAAGATTAAGGCTGTCGTGTTCGATAAAAGGCAATGCAAATAGCGTGATACACATAAATGTCCAAGAGTGCACTTTCAACAAACGCGTCTTTTATTTTGATTTTCACTTTGTATTGTTTAAACTAACTTATCCGCAAACAAAAAATGCTGTATGATGCAATTATAGCAAAATTAACAATGGAAAGGCGAAAGAATAGTTCTAAATTAACGATAAAATTTACATATTTTTTAGAATGAACACTATATAAAAACATTTCATTTTAATTTGATGTTTAATGACTCTAGATTCTTTCTTTCAAAGAGAATTTAATGATCGCTTTAATATTACGCATTTATTTAATATTTAAAAGTTAAAAAGCCAATGAATTGCAGGAGTTAGAAGTACAAATGTATGACTGAAATGTATTCTTTAATTTATTTCTATTAACTATTTTATTAGCTTAAAAATATTTAAGTTTCGAGATGACAAGAAAATAAATGATTTTAATATGGAATCATGTATAGTTAACGATAAATAACGACACGGTGTTATCCGGCAAGAGATCAGCTTTATATATACTTGCTGAAAATATAGTGACAGTGTTACATAATATATCGTTATGTGACACTTAAAAGGAAATATACTATTTACGGTAGGCGTAATGTAATTTCTGCTACGCGTATAAAACTTGTAGATTTTCCTAAACGAACGAGGAGTGGAACCGGTTACAGGATCGACGAAGGGATCGAGTGAAAGTGAAGGATCAATTTAGCAAAAGCGAGTGTGCGGCTTTGTGATCCTATGGTGGGATCCCGCCAACGTTTGGCTCGCCAGCAACCGATCGGGTACAGCAGTTTCTTACGCGCGGATCTGTCACGAGCACGAAATATCTTTTTATCCCTGCGCGATTGTCGTGTAAACGACGAACCATCTCGAGTAAGTTTCTGCAATTTATCCCGTTATCGCGCGAAGCTACCTAATTCATTGCTTGCGTGAAGAAGTGATCACTTCCGACAATTTCTTCGCGCTATTACCGGTATAGTCTTCAACAATTAGATCATGTATCACACAAATCTATCCTAAATAGTATCTCGTTCCCAATTTCTCTGTCTTCAAATCAAGTCTGTGAACTTCTACTAGAACTTCATTTATGAAATCAGTCATATGAAAATTATTTATAAATTAGTTAATGATAGTTTAAATTTCGTGAAAAACACAAATACCATAAACGCGGATAAATGATATTAGTATATAAATGTAAATGAAAAACGTATTACAATTAAAACGAATTATTTGAACGCTTAAGGAATATTGTGCATCAATATTATTGAGAAGATTGTATATTACACTCATCTTTTCCATCAAGAACGTTATTAACGAAATTTTGTTGCATGTATCTCTCGCTTCGAAACGAAAGAAGCGACGTGATAAAGATGCATCCCGCCAGACACGTTACGATTTTATTCACACTCGTCCTCTTCTCGTCGATTTCCGTTCTCGGGTTTCCGGACGGTGCGCCGGTGGACGCGTGCGTGAAGCCACGACCTAATCAACCCTATCATGGCGAGGCGCGGTCACAACCCTTAAACACAAGCCCTTACAAGATATTGGCTTCATCGTCGCACTACGGACCAGGCTCGCAGGTCACAGGTAGGTCAAACGTGCACCGCACTTGTATTATTAAGCACAATCTGAGTATTCTGGGTTAATTTCTTTATTACAAAATAAATAAATTTTCATTAGTGGAGTCTTGAGCACTGTCGAGAGAGAGAGAGATAGCGTCATAATAGAGTGAAATATTAATTTTATAAAACTTTAGAGTGTCTTTAGACAAGAGTCTTTATGGCATACAAAGGATTAATATCGTCTGAGATGAAGCTAACGAGATGATAAAAGAATAGTATATATACAGCGTGAAAATTGAGAAGCTGTTGAAAGTTAAGTAGATGTTATTTTGTAATATATAAATAAACGGAACAAAATAAATCTATAAAAGAAATTTGTCATTTTTATTAACAAATTATGCAAAAAATACACATTTATAAATTTGAAAAATGAATATTAAAAAGTTGAAAAATAGGCTGGTTGCATGGCTCTGGATACATGTTTGGAAGATTTCGATGTAGACAGTCATCTCTATGAAAGGAATTTATTTGAAATTCTTCGAAGTAGTTATAGTTATTAATGAAGAAAATATATTTAATAATTTTTAAAAACGCTTAGATTATTATACAAGTTTACACATAAATCGCTGAGCAACCAGCTAATTGTTAACCCTTTCCTATATAATATTTATTTTTATAAGTTTATATATATATATATATTTCTTTTGCACTATATATACTAAAAATGACAAGTTTCTTTTATAGTGTAATATTTAATTTATTTCACAGTGTCCGCTCATTACATAATAATAGTAATTTAGTTTCAGCAACTTCTCGATTATTATCCTATATATTAAAAAACAAAATATTGCTAATATCTTGAAATATACATAAAAAAATATTATTTCTAAGATGTAATTATATATTAATATATAATTATTTTATAAAAGAAAATAAGACAATTGTAATGAGTCGACTTTTTTCTCTTTTTCTCTTTTCCTTGCCATCTCTCACTTATTGTTAGCGTTCAATGCAGTTCAATGCAAATTGTTATTATATATGAATAATATACATGATCTAGTTCGCCTCATCAAGGAAGCAGGTTTTATCCGATACGAGATAATTAGAACCATCAACCGCGAAACATGTTAAATGTCCGTAATGATGCATTCTGTTAGCTCTGTTGAACGCATCTGCGCTTATGGAATAATGACAAATTAGGCCGATAATAGGGATAAGTACGTCCGCTCATTTTCGAGCGTACGAGCAGTTCGCATACGTGTGTTACGCATGATTAAACATAGATGTCATTCATCCGCGAAGGAAGGTTGAAACGAAAGTCTGAGAACTGCGTAGTTATGCAATGATACGTCAATGTGAGACTTTGAAAACTCGTATTGCGGAGCAAATACATTTCAACTAATGCCACAATGTGGATCTTATATAGATAAAAATTAAAAATAAGTCTGTTCTCTTTTCTAGATGCCAACGTCTTGCGATGTTTTAAAATAACTTAAAACGAGATAAACGCGCACTTTTAGAAAGAAAAAGGAGGAACGACAAAAACGCGCATGAATGTTGATTTAAAAAACTATTTTTGTCTAAAATTGCGATAATTTATCTATATTGTTACAAAATTTATAAGACAATTTCGACCATTTCAATTAAATTTCAAATTTCTACTATTTCAATTAAATCTCGAATACATCATAAATATTCTATTTTTTTGTGTTTCGTTATTTGTAAATAAAAGATATTATAACAGCAGATATTAATAAAACTAATATGTGTGTGTAAGATAAAATAACTGCTAAAATTGAGTTCAGATTTTTCGAATATCAACGAGACGTTTTATCAAACATTGGGCAAATCATAAAATTCAAATATATTAAATTGACGAACTTGAAATGTGTTTAATCTTTTCTGATACAGACTATATTTAAACATTATGTGTATTTTACAAAATTTTTTATTCTATTGTACTTGTTGCTCTCTCTCTCTCTCTATATCCGATAATAATTTATATTAAATTTTAAATGTAAAATTATCACTTGTTGTTCTAACGTTATTGCTTTCCATTTATATTTTTTCTAAATCAGTGTAACTTAATGCTTTTTTAAATATTTCAATACATTATTCGATAAACAATTCGATACTATATAGGATTACACACAATAAACATTCAAATGTTTTCAAGCTACGAATTTTAATTATAGTGTCAATAATATAATTTTGTCAGTATTTTTTTAGGATTCATCTCTCTTCTTCGTAGTTTATATTCAGTTTATTCGTGCTAACACTTTCAAATCTCTTATGAATCAAGATTACTGTTGCGAGAGCGTTATGTTTCGACTATCTACTATTTCTTTTATATGAAATCACTTTGCCGATATCGCAACGGATTCGCGCGCGATTGCCTCGAGCACATAAAATTCACATGTGCCACGGCAATGCGCGCTATATCATCTGAAATACAGATATACATTGATGATAAGAGATTGAATTTTATTTGAACGAAAAAAAATAGCGTGTCGGTCTTTATTGGAACTTGGGCCGTCTATTTTTCAGTCACCATTGTGGGTGCCCCGTTCAAGGGGTTCTTCCTACAGGCGCGTGATACCAATACAAACGAATGGATTGGATCCTGGACGCGTACGCCGAACACGAATATACATTCCGAGTGCAGCGCCGTGACACACGCGGATCCACGTGATAAGGAGCAGGCCACCTTTATTTGGAACGCACCGGCGAACGGACGCGGTAGCGTTTACTTCACGTGAGTGCCACGTTCTTCAACAGGAAATCTCATGGGAAATGCCCGTTCATGCATTAACGATGGAGCGTAGGAAGGACGATGTTGAGGGTTGTCACAAATTGCGGCCGTTGAAACTTGCATTGTTCGCATAATTATCAGCTCCTTGAAGCGAGATATGACTTCGATAAGATGTACGATATTACGCTATAAATGCATATACATTTATTCATGGTCGAAATGGTTACTTAAGAATTATGCAATGAAACGTCCGGTGACAATTTATACTTTGATTGCATATTTTACAATAATTGAGCATATAGTTCAAGCTTGTATGCAATGCAGTATGCTCAAATTCCAAGTTACATAATTATGATTAAAAATTGTTATCTTTGATAGAAGAATATCTTGACTTTCTCATTTTTATTAAGAAGCTTTTGGAAGAGATGGAATTTTCAATCATGAGATAAATTTAAAAAAATCAAGAATTGTTTATATTATTTTTACGAAAGATAAGTAGCGAATTCGCGCATATAGTTCTCTATACAGTGACAAATAATACCGCAAAAAATCGAGATATCTATAGGACGTTAGGTTTTCCTCGTAACGATATGGTCCAATTAAATAACCGTTCAAAAAATGCCACATCAAACATTAATACTTTATAAATACAAGTTTCTTTTAATATCAAAAATCAACATGTTCTCAACCGGTTAATTTCTTCTTTTTATAAAAGTAGTCCACAAGTATGTTACTCGATTATGCTATGCTATTATGCACGACCTTAATAGTTTCTTGATCATTAATAACGATATTAAAATATTTATTTTTGTACGCGTTTTAAAATTCTTTTTCCGCACGAATGTGTGCTTTGCGATACGTCCGAACAAAGCAAATTTAATAACAGTAAAGCGAGCACACGCAGTTTGATCGTGAGTTTAGCTTCAACAAAAAATTGTTTATATTAAATTTTTCAGAGAGATTTTGTAAAGAGATGAATAGCAATCCTATACTTAGTTTTTTATATTTATATATAAAAAGTCTTAAATATCTTTTTAAAGATATCCTATGATCTTAATCATTAATGAAGATATTAAGTCAATTTTTCGCATATTCACACAAACGTATATTTCATAATACAGCTAAATCAAATTTAATAACCGTAAAATGAGATATACCCTATGCACACGCAATAATTCGCGGTTGGTTCGCGATGGCGCAGTGGGACTAATTGTACGACGTCGGCCGCTGGAAATAATTGCTTTTATCATTCGGTCATTCGTAATTCCACGCATATGTGAGACTTGTTAATAATCCAGTGAATTTCCCAGCACGATTTTACATTGGAAAGTTAGACTGCGAGTCGACGGTCTCTAGCCTTGAATGCTTTGTACGTAAAGAATAAGTGTTATAAAATGTTTACTATTATAAATTGCCTCGACATTCAGTCACATTATGCAAATGAAACATTTCTATATAAATTTTTCATTATCATCAAATGCAAGATGAACCAGAATTTTTCGTTTTTTAAGGAATTCTTAAATAAATTTGGAGTCAATTTTTCTTTCACAACAGAAGATTGAGAAATTAGATAATTTTTGGATTATAAGATAATATTAAATAAAAAAATTTTCTATAAATTTAACTTTTGAAATACAATTATAAAAACAAAAGCTTAAAATTGACTTTATTTTTATAGAACATTGCAACAATGTAGACTACTCTCCGAAAATTTTTTCTTTTAAGAAAAAGTCAACGATAAATGAAAGAATTTATCATTATAATTAAAAAAGATCAAGCGTGTTACGATAATTCATATTTTATATATAACTGAACATGTGAAGACATCATATCCTTTAAAATGTATGAAAAAATAATTTGATTTGGTTGCTTCGATTTGCTATGTTTGAAATTAAAGATGATGAACTGTAGAAGAAAATTAGGTATATGTTTGTGTGATTTACTTATGTTTTAATAAATACTTACATTTAAAAAGGTTTTAATAATTTATTACAATAATGTGTCTTGCTGTTTCAGTGGAAGTGTACTAAAGGACTATGCAACATTCTGGTCCGACCTTGTATCGCAGGCGCAATAATAATTCGTCAACATACTGTCAGCACCTTTACTTGTCGACGAAGTGCTTTCGCCAAAGGATAGATTCCATTTTAATGCAAACATTTTTAAATGTCGTTCGTTCGTTGTGTATTTTGATACATCTACTACACGTTATGCAATATGTATTTTACATAAATCTTGTATTTTTGTACCATCGCAGCAATGCCGAGCGTTTTAAATAATAAAAGATCATCAAAACGGACGTATTGGTCATTCTATGTGTGTTCGTAAATCGCATCTCTATTCTTATTAATTCTTGTTTAGAATGAGCAAAACAATAAAAAACAGTCACCGTGACATTTGTTTATCAGATGTTTCTTCTTATTCATTTTTTTCTGGTTTAATTCCTTCCTGATGAGGCAAAATGATGGAGAGGAAAGAGATTGCAAGTGAAAGAGATCCCCGACCTGTCAGACGTGTTTGCGTAATAATCGATCGGTCAACCGAATGTGAATTATTATTTCTGCGGCGTCCTAGAAGAACTCGTTTTGCCTCGAAATGCCATTAAGGAAGGTTACTCAAGTCGGTTGGCAAAACATGTCGATACATAGCTCGATGAAAAAGGAGACGAGTAATGTATTCGTAGTTTTTATATAAAATTTCACAATAAAAAAATCTTTTATTATTCAAATTGTTCAGAGATCCGTTTAAATGCATGTCAGATTATTCGCGCAAGTCAGCTTATGATAAAACTTCCACAACTTCTGCGTTTCACTTTTGCGATACATCACAATTTTATAGTTGACTACAAACTAGTCAAGAGCGTAATATTTAACTTAAAAGTATTTAAAAATCATGAAACTTTCTTCTGGAAAGTTTGTAGTGCACTTTACTATGACAGAATATAAAATTCCTCTCCTCCTCATTTTGAACATCTATATCTATATATTTAAGAAATAATTTTATCTAAAGTTGGGATTACGTGACGAGTTTTGTTTTCAATTAGAAACGCTGTATCATTAAAAGTTTGTACAATTACGGTGATAAAATAGCAGGAAACTAGACCGTGCGTGTTTGACTTTCTTTGTTTTATTTGTCTGACGCACGCGTTGAGTGTAAATGTAATGTAAATTACAATTTTTAATAAGTGTAATTTAACTCAACTATCTCGTGATGATTTCGTAGACAAAACGATATGCGACATTGTTATTATGGTAAAATTCGATTTACGGCTCCACAGATTATTTCTAAAATAATCTGTGTGACGCCGTCACGCTGAGGAAACATGTAAGTAAACTTCGGTAGATTACTACACATCTAGCAGCGTCTTGGCGAGGGTTCCGCCATTTCCTCATCCCGTTAATGGAGCTCAACACGCTTTTACGTGAGCAGAAGGATCGAGGAGCGCGTTACATAAGACTTGCCTTGTCGGGTAAAAGTGGGCCACACTGGTATTACAGACCTGACATGTCTAAGACTTCTTTTTTCTTACTCTTGCCACTTGGCTCTGCTCGAAAGGATCGAGGAAATTGATCCCGCATCGTCGTTATATTTCTCTCGATAGACATCGAGACGTTGACACGAATGTCCAACCATTACGCGACCCTTTTTACTTCTTATTTCTTAATGATTAATAGTTGCAGAATGATTAATTATACGCGCTATTGTGACAATGTAATAATTAGAATAACTAATTAGAAAAACTAATTATCGGCTGAATTGTCAAGTCTAGTTTAGTATTTTAAAGGAGATTGGACGCGAGATGCTAGAAATACGCTGCTTTTTGGCGAGGAAAAGTTAAGTATATCACATAATCAATGAAGTTATTATTAGAATATAGATGAATGTTATAAATGGACGGATAAAAAGGAAGCGACGCTTTAATCACATGTATGTCCAGAGTGAAAAATTGAATGATAACAGACTAAAAGATAAATTACATTTTCGCTTATATATAACGTTAATCACAGTTAATTTCAGGAAAATGAAAGTACTTAAAATAAAAATAGCTTAATAAGTGTAATAAGATAAGCCAATATATATAACAGATTGCATGAGTCCATTCAATAATACAGTTTACGTAATAAAAGAGATACCGTAATGAAAATGTAAAATACATATGGTAAGAATTTTGGTTCGCAATATTTATCGCGTGGTACGAGAACGTTTCAAGAAAAGATTGCGCTCGATATATTCGAATAACGTTGTAATGGCATGTACAATTAATATCAAAGGCGACCCAGCATTACATTAGTAGGAACATAATTATATCACGTCCGTGTCCCATGTGACTAGTCAGTGCGCCGGTAATTATCATCTGAAATTGATCAACGTGTACATGACTCCTGATGGACTAGAGTGGCACTTCGTCCATTAAATCCCTACATGGACTATAAAGATCTTTTGACAATTTATATGCACATCTCTATAGTTTATAGTCGTCCTTTTGCATTTAAGTATTATGTATAATACATCGATATACGCAATCTACAACGTTTAATAATTATTGCCTAATTATAATACCTGCAAAATATCGATTATTCTCATACATTTGAATCCTGCAACATAAAGTGTGATTATTGGCAACTACAATGCAATTTTGGACGCAGACAGCTTTCAAATATGTCAACAGGAAGTGACGTTTTGTTTGCATGGTCAAAACTTTTGATGTCATATAACATTGTATCTTTACGTAATATTTCATTACGTAATATTAGGTAATATATTTATTTATTTTAATAACGTGTAGTATTATACTTTTTCATTTACGCTAATATGTAGTGCATTCTATTCACGTCTCGTACTAATCACATAATTTTCTCATGCTATCCACAATATTAATCTTAATTGGCAGTCGTTTCATGTTTGCAGGATAAGCAGTGTGTACGGTAAAGTTTAGTTGACGTCGTAATGTGGCAAGCCATCGATCAAGGAGTGAAATTATGATCGCGCGGTTAGATCCAGAGTTTTCACGGAAATGCTCGTATGCGTCATCCGTATCTATAATGCATGAAACCTTATAAATGGTGTTCATAACACAAGTGAAATACCGAGAAAATATACTTAAGTTAAAGTAAATTGTAAAGAAAATGTCAAGATAATTTAAGAAATGTTATAATTCAAATAAGCATTGAGTCACTCATTATAATTCTATATAGGTAGTGACTATAGAAACAGCTAGAAAGTATTCAAAGATAGAAATATTTGTTAATAATAATTTATTATTTTTATCAATTTTAATTGCAAGAAGAAATTGCTGAGACAAGTTTTGACAAAAGAAAGAAGGAAAGAAGTTTTTCGGAAAGAAGTTAATAAATTTCGTTGATGTATTAAAAATTGTTTTCTAGCAATGGTATACATAAAACATATTATTAATAGAAAATTGGCTTATAAAGAATATTTTGGAACCTTCTACAAACTAAATGGACAGAATTTACGATAAATAAATAAATTTAAATTGAAAGAGGGCTATTATTTGTTGCAACTTTTTAATTATACACACTGAAAAAAAAATTCTTGGTAAACTTGTGAGATGCATTTAGTATACTTTCTTTTGAAGTATTTGATTATTATTACCGTTTATAATAATAATAACAAAACATTTTGTAATAATTATAAACATTTGTAATAATAGTAGATGAGTCTTCTCTTCGCCAGTAAATAAATAACCAAGATAATTTTTGTTCGACACGACTGGCCAAATAAGAAACTTTCATACGACGTTTCAACCATAGTTTTTGGTCCTTATCATGCAAGTAATAAACATTTAAGTTACAAAGCAACACCTAAGGCATTGTGTCCACAAGCCCGAAAATCTGAAGAGAATAAATTAACAAATATTCAATATAGACAATTACATTATGCTACGTCAAAAATGCAAGGATTTGTAATAATTATAAAAGAGCATATTTTGTTTAGTTGAGCCAACTAAATTATGTAATACTTATTATACGTTTAGTTGAAACTATTTCACCAAAGTGCTTGGTAACATTAACCAAGCCTGGATTTTTATAACCAAGCTTTTCTTTCAGTGCACATGTAACATATCTGATTTATTAAATAAATCAATGAGTTAACTCGAATTACATTTCTGAGAACGTAAAGTTTTTATATCCTGTATGCATTAAGATTTTCTCAGCCTCTTGTGACTCACGAGTCATCGTGCCGCTCCATTTTACTTAACTGGCATCATATCGATATTCATAATCATATTTCGTAGCGTAGCGAAACCGCCGTGCCGCATCTACCCCCGATGCCGCCGCGACCCCACTGATGTCGCGCGATAGTGCGTCCCTTAGAAGCGGGGTGCAGCGCGGGGTGCTCGATCGTGTTTCCACACGCTGCGTCATTACCAGCACACCACGACGCGGCGCATCGACGACGACGACGACGATGACGACGACGACGAAGGTGTCGCCTTGCGCTCCGGTCGTCTAAGCGACGGTGATGACGGTGGCGGTACATCGACGGGTCTTGCCCGAGGAATGACTCAGAGCTACTGCGCTCCGTCGCTGTCTACGCGACGGCGGCGGCGGGTGGCCGCAGGGGGTGGATGCCGCGGAGCAACACCGCCACCACACCACATCATACCACGCCGCGCCGCACCGCGCCGCGCCATACCGGTGGTCAAGGGGGTGGAAACGTGGCTCGGCCGTACTGCGCAGAACGCCGGCGCTCTGGCGTCGCGACGACCCTCGTCGGGGTGAGTCAGGCCGGTCGTTGCTTGGTGCCCGCGCCTTCCCGCTACGGTACGCGGCACAATCGCACGGTGTACGTACGTCGCGACGGCGCGAGCGCGTGATCGTCGGTCCCACCATCTCGCCTTCGTCCGGACTGCGCCACCGTCGTCCGATCCGCGGAATCGCGCGCGCCAACCCTTCGCGATCAAGCGAGGGAGTCTGGACGCGCCGGCGGCGTGTCGCTTTGAACGACGACGACGAGGACCGCTAGATCGCCAAGGGCGCGGGGGGGATCCACGCGGGCGGAAGAGAGAGAAATAGAGACAAAGAGGAAGAAAGCTACGGCGTCGAGTTCCGCGGCGGCGACTATGCGCGTCATCGATCGCGCGCGCCTCCGCGATCGGCTGGAGATGTGATACCGGAAGTAGGCCAGGCAGGGTTGACCTGCGTGGGCGTGCAGGTACGCGGCGTACGGGTGCGTGCGTGCGTGCCGTGCATAGGCCGCAGGTGTGCCGCGTGGGCCCGCGGGGGGGGGCCAGCAGTCGCAGAGATGAACGTCGCCGCGACGACCTGCCCGTCGCCGACGTACCCGACGTCGAGGACCAACTCCTGGTGCAGTACTGCCGCCGTGCGGTTGCTCTGCGTCATCCTGATCTCCTCCTGGATTATCCTCGATCAGCCGGTCCTAGGTTTACCGGATCCCTCGGAGCTGACGACCGCGGAAGGTAAGATCTTTAAATAGCTTCATTCGCGCTCGCGTGCGAGACGAGTATGATCTTCTCTGCGCGCCACGAGAAAGATTTCTCTCGTTCTCCCTGGAAATAACATGCGCGGACAAGAAATAGTCAGGATATTTTGATAGCAAGAAACTATTTTAGCATCCATATTCTGCAGTTATTTACTTCCCACACTTCTGCTTACTTCATTAAAATCTCTTATTCCACTAATGATTTTCATTCGTCAGTTTTGCACAAGGTTGCTTTACGATATATTTAAACAATAATGGTTAATTACATTTTTTATTATTTGTATATACTGTGTTAATAATAATGTATAAAATATTTAAAGCGAAAAGTTGCAAAGTATTGTTTCCAGAAGTTGTTCTGTTCTTTCCCAACACCGCGCAAGCAAAATGCTTTGTCCGTACTTCAACCATGTAATACAAAACGTAAATATTATATTTCTTTAGTTTCTCTTTTTATTAAAATATATGTCTAATTTAAAGATCAATTATATCAATATTTCACATTTAATATTGCCATACGATTTTCAATCTGTAATAACATCAAGTACGATCTTCGTATTGAGCAATAGAAGAAAGCTCAAGATCAAGTGCTAGAAGATTTCAAGTAACAATGGGAAAGTCTAAAAAATGTCTGAAGGACATTAAAAAACATCTAAAAAATTAAGAAATTTTAACCTTTAGGTAGTGTTTTAAATCTTTCTGTTATTTTGAATGACCAAGAGTATGACCAAGATTTCATTAAGGTCGCAGTGTTGATGATGATATTGCATGTAAAAGCAATATCATATAAGTAGCTACATATATCAAGCAAATATGTAGCATAATTGGACCCTCATATGCAACAAGGACCCAACCAACAAGGAGGTAGTTTTGAGTAATAAGTAATCGAAGTTTTGTTATTACAATTAAAATAATCGGCTTAAACCAAGTCTTTATGAGATTTCTTTTGAATGATTTACTCAAATTAAACGAAAAGCAGGATATATTTTTCAAAATAAAGAAGTACATTAAAAAACAGACACAGAAAAAGCAGTAGGTTCTTTTATTATAATATTCAGTTGGTACTTTTTTATAGTACCAATAAAATGGCTCAACTTGTAAATTAGGCTTAATTTTTTTTGCATAATTGAAAAACATCAACTTGAGACTTAGAATAATAATTTTTTCTCATTTTTCTTCAAAATGTCGGTTGGGTTCTTATTGCATATGGGGGTCCAATTATTGTAGTATATAACATGTGATAAGTCAAATAAATTTCCAAGATTTTACTCTGTTTCCATTAAAAATGCGATAAATTAATGTAATTCGATAACTTTACAACCCGCAAATTAAAACAAAAAGCTTACTTTAGGAAAAAGCTTACTTTAGGAATTAAATGAAATTATTCTTCGCGACATATGTATATGCATTTGGTTAGATATGTAGTTTTCTTAACATCTCTTGTGTGCAATCATATATAACACGCGCGTCGCGCGAAGAACATCATGGAGTGTCCGGTTAAAGCAAGAGTAAACTCTCCTGATGAACTCACCGACTGATGCGATATTAATATAGTAAGACCTCGCGTGAGTCGTTCGCCGTCGGTCGGTGATAAATGCTGTGTTTGTTGACGCGTGACATTTTGACATCGCGACAAATATTGCATCAAATGGCACATATCGATGACAGCGCGAGATGCGGATCGATGCCAACAGAAACAGGACAAAGGGTCCGCGGGATTTATCCGATTAAACTTTCAAAAGTTACAGACCACGTGCTTGCTAACTCTGCCGACATTTCGAAATAAAAAAATATCGATTACAGCACGTAAATATACTTGTCCCTCGATCTACACGACGTAGACATTTTTTTGCGCGATCTACCCTTCACATTTACGCCCCTCGGAAGCCTCTCGGAATGAGAATTGCTTCATTATTTCGGAGCGCGCCTTCTGTAATTCTGTGCTACAGAATGTGAGGATGCGCCTGAATAAAAGATTTCCACGTAAATAGAGAGTGAATTATAAAACAATCTTTTTCTTATGACGTAAGAAATTTCGTACAGCGATCTTGAGCGTATTAACATATTAAATATGTTTAATCAGGGCGCGGCCAGACTATGCGCGTATTACGCGAATATTTGTGATTCGAGCATCGTTCATCCTTGTTTATCATTTGATAAACAACAAGGATGACATGACTCGAATCACGAATATTCGCGTAAAACGCGCATAGTCTGGCTCCGCCCTAAGAGATCTTACTTTTCGTAATCCGTTCCAAAATGAAGATTACGTTAGCGTATTAGCATTATCTCTGGTAAGTTCTGAAATTAACTCTAGTCCGTAACTCGTATATAAAAAGTTATTGTTTTTATCAGTTGATCTGTAATCTCCTTTGTCTCGTTCCGCCGCCTCTAAAGTTTATCCGGATCGGTCATCGTAAAAAGTAACGACTTACAGATAGTTGAAATGTTTTGCTCCAAATAGTTTTCCGCATTTTTTCGGGAGGGATTTTATCCATAGCTTTCCGACAACCTTCATCTTTTATTCATCTTGATCTGCGCAGTTTCCGTAGGCTAACACAATTTGGGAAAGAATATGTGAGTTCCATGCTCCTTCGTGCTGAAAATATGTTGGCTTTAGTAACGATTCACATTCATAACTTATTCAATTCGCTTCGATTTATTCACGCGTTAATGCCTATATTCTTCGACAATATTCATTAAAAACAGAATATTGGAAAATCCGTTTTGTTTAGTTTAAAAAATTGAAAGTTAGCTCTGTGATATTGGAAAATAATATTAGTCCTTTATGATTGAATTTTAAAATGTAAGTAAATATTAAATTGTTACGTATCCTAATCAACTTCTGCGCTTTGTAGTTTTTCATAAAAATTAAAAAAAGTACCACTTATAAATTGTAATTATATTCACCGTTTGTCGACTGTTTCGGAAAAGATAATATTATTACTAGATTTTGATCACAGAAACTTAAATCTTAAACTGAACTTAAATCTCGTACGCAGGTATAAGAAGATAATAATTGCGACCATAAAAAGCATAGTGCAACAAGTCAAAACATTATAAACCTGTTGCAAAGTGAAGACTAAAAAAATTACTCGCGTTATTCGAGATTTCAGTATATTTTATCTATATCAATTCATATGCGTAACTTCAATCAGAATAATTGTAATCTTTGTCTTTTTTTGATAATTATCCTAATTGATCTCCAATTTACTTAAGGATGTATTCCGTTAACGATGTATCTCATTTAAGCTGTTGCGCCAAATCAACATACGTTCATCACAAATTAGAATACATTCAATCTCATCCATACTTCCTATCTCTGTAACGTCGTCTCTGTCTTTCTCTCTCTTTCTCTCATTCGTTCTGTTATTGATTTGTCGGATTGACATTAATCTCCAAATTAACTTTCTGTGCTTATTACGTGTCGCAGGAACGTTATCGAATTGTCTCTAATGAAATTGATAGAATTAACTCTAACGATTTGTCTTTCTTAGCTTAATTTGTGTTCTAGCAAAATCTATGTTGTCTTGTTGCTAATTAAGAAATATATCTTGAAAATAAAAAGATGAGAAAAAAAGAGAGAAAAGACTTTGTAATATATATTTTATAAATCAAATGCTAAATGTTACAAAAATTTTTGAGCACACACAGAAATTCTGAATTAAAACACAAGAGACCTTACAACACGTAAAAAATTTTGATGTATCGTGTACTATCAACAAATCAACATAAAAATATAATATAAAATACTTACAAAAATTTCTTAAATTAAAATAAAGTTTAATTTGTAAAATAACTTTTGCACTGTTGTTACAAAACAAACGTTTTGATTTAAACAACCGTTTCCGGACAAACATCTGAAGTATGTTAAAGATGTTTAAAAGATATTTTATTTTTTACATGTCCTGAATATATTTTTTGAATTTCTACTTAATTTTTCCTTCATAAAGTGATCCTTTTTACTTCAAGATAACATTCTTTTTTGTTGTACACATTATTAACTTTATTCTATCTCCTGTGTGACATTTTGCGTTGCTAAATTTAAATTGATTGCCTCCGCGAAGTTTGTGACTTAAACTCTACCCAAGTTTGCTAAGTTGAAATTCGATTCAGCTTTTTGTTAACCTTGATCCGTAACTCCCCATCGCTTTCTAAGTGGTTGCGACGATCGTGTGCAACTGCGTTTGCCTGACTGAAGGAATTAAATAAAGAAATTTGTCATCAAGTTTTCTCGTCGAAATTAGTAAGGGAAAATGGGTCGCGAGTGCAGTATAAAAGTAACTTTTAATATTTTATAGTTTCTCATGATGAACAATTCGCAATAAATGATAATAAACAATAAACGAAGTTTATTAAATAAATATAAACAATGCGTTAAAATTTAAAGCAAGAAATCTCGCATAAAACGAAAGGAGACAGATAAGTTATTACTCGATTGCGCTGAATATTAAATTGCCTTCCTTTTAATGAAAAGTTCTCGTGTGCTTCATAATCCAAGCCTTTATCCCACGCTCTGGTTATTTTCTCTTATTAAAGCAGAAATGTCGCCGCAACCGATGACAAATAGCTCTTAGAGAATAAATGCTGGCGCGTTGGTGGCATCAATTTGTATCCATTATTGACGAACAGTACTCCTCAGCCTTTTGCTCGCGATAAATGGTTGCGGACTTGTTTATTATTCGTTACATTAGCGCAGATTTATACGAACGATGAGTTGAATGGATAATGTTATTTCAATATTTGCAGAGAAAATTGGTCCCGATGGTCGAATTGATCGCACGAAGTTATGTAAGCGCGCGATATCAATGGGTTAACGTCGCCTCTGCTAGCAGACTTTTAATCAAAAGATTAGGTCGCGTTTTACGAGCACAGGTCTGACATAACGTGTACATAGAACAGCTGGGTCATAACCGGGGGATACATCTACAAATTGCGCATGGATCACGGTTCACTACATGGTATCGACGATAACGACGCATTAGAGTTTATGAAACTATCGATTTTGATTTTCGGATTTTCATTTATAAAACGGATGCTTAAAAGACACGACGTGAATGTTAAATTTGAAAAATATGAGACCGAATCAAAAAAAGTGTGTGCAAGTAGAAACTTGCGCATTGCTTCCTCATTTTAGTTGGTTCACAAAGCTTTCTCTATGAGGAAGTTTTTTTATTTCTTCTTTTTTTTAGTTTGGCTTCCTCATAGAGGAAGCTTTGTGAACCAACTAAAATGAGGAAGCAATATGCAAGTTTTCTACTTGTACACTTTTTTTATTATATAATAAATATGTAATATTTAAACAAAATAAATCCTCTAATAGCCCAATATTTCAAAATTTGCAACACATATTTCTAATATTATGGACCTTTGATCGCGTTTAAAAATGGATCTAATCAACCAAATCTTAAAGAATTATATATGAAATAGGGGTAGAAAAGACTGAAGAATATAATAGAATTTAAAATAAACCGATATCTCAAATATTGAGAGAGTTACAACGTAAAACACATTTTTCTAAACAATGAAAACTCCCCTAAAATCCATACCATTTGATGGATTTTAGGAAAATTAGAGGAGAACATACTTTCTATGATACTCTATTTGTGTGCAAAATTTCAACCCGGTATCTAAAAAATTGTAGAAGTAGATGCATGTACAAAAATCCGTACACACACACACACGCACGCACACACACATACATACATACTTCCGGACATTTTCTACTAATGTGATTTCTCGACATTTTAGAACATTCTGAACCTATTTCCATCAAAATCTCGAAAAATTTTTTTTCCACCATCACAAAGCTTCCTCTATGAGGAAGCAATTAATAATTGATATATCGTTGCAATATGAAAAAACAATCGCTGTCACATAGCGCGCGTATAAATCAATTTCCACGTTTCCATTCAATTGGATGCAAAAGATTTATCGTTTTTTCATCATACTTTTTATGGAATAAAGTTAGAAAATCGGAATTCTTTAAAAAGGAGATTGAAAAATTCCTTTCTAGATGAAAAGGAAAATATATTGAAATTCTAGGCGACGGTTCTGCTCCGATTCTGCTGAAATTTTGTTTTCGGCTTTATTTGACAAATATGACAAATATTTTGCACAAAATTGCAACTGCGTTTGGTTTGCATATGTCTTTCTTATTCTACTAATTCGTCAAATTTCGATATTACATCATGTTCACCGTTGCATCTTTATCGCATACGAGAGAAATCGTGTGTTCATTGTATACGTAGCCTCGAAATCCGATTTCGCTAAGGATATATCTCCGTTTCGATTATCATACGAATTCAAAGGCCTCTCTCTTATTGTGTCAGTGAGCGTAATTACGATCTAGAAAAGCAATTTCGGCAATCACGATACAAGATCTCTCCACGACTTCATCTCTCCGCGATGAAGTTTCATACGGACCATCTTACAAATTCGATCAAGCTTGATCGCGCCGACTTCAACAATGGCATCGTGCCAAGCCAATCTTAAACGAGCTTGTATCGACAGCTCCCCGCGGTATCGTAGCAGGAGCATCAGGTAGGGTGCGCGCGGTCGAAATAATCCCGCGAGATGAACGCGAGCGACAGGCCGCTTCTCGGAGTCGAAACTGGTGCTGCCTCTTGCATATGCATAGATCGGCTGTCGAGATAGCGTTAATGATTAGCTTGCGCGTATTGTTGAACGCTCGGCTTACATCTTACTCGACACGACAGTGAGCGACTGGGTGTAAACACTGATAAATCGGACTTCCCGGATTACGTGGATCGTTGCGACTCGCATTAAACTGTTAGAGAAGTCTTTAAAATCTTTTACAATGTTTACTTTTTCACAATATTCCAATAACCCCAATCAAATATTTTTCTTCTCTTAAGTAATTTTTAAAATTTACTTAAAAAATTTTACTTAAAAAGCTTCGAAGCTATTCTTCCACAATGTTTAATCTAAAATTATCGAAGTCATTTCTCTATTATTTTAGTTTCTTGCAAAATGTATTAGGGAGTCATACATTTAACGTTGGATCTATGTAATCTAAATACGATAAATTTAGTAAGTTGTAGGAGAAGCAGACATATTTTACATAACACTTTTATTTGGCATTGTTTGACGGCTTCAGAGGTACTTTCTGCAACACGCGCATTCATATTTGCCAAGGAAAAAGACGTAGTACTACGGAGGAGTGGGCTTTTATCTCCCGTTCCATTTTATACTTTCTGTATTGTAAAGCCAAAGTTACGCTTATGTTGAGATATGAAAGATATTGGCCGACTCGTTACCCAACTTTGGAAACTCACAGCCCGACTCTAGCAACAGCTAATGAACTGTTCAAATAGTTAATACTATGCGAATATTGCACAGAAATTCTTAATGGAGGTCGATTAACGTCTTTAAACTTTAAATGCTTGAGCAATATTTGAATTTCTTCCAACGATGCAGGATGGAGTCGCTTTTGTCGGGAACGCGCGATAGTCCGGATTATAATATAAAGCAACCGACGTGACATATGCGAGGCGCTAAGTATAAAACACACTAAATAGATCAATAAACGACAATAACGTAGCCCTGTATATATAGCTGTTATTTATTTACGTCATGCATGCAGCACGTAGCACTTTTTCCATTGCGGTTCGTCATAGTTCTATGTAAAGATTAATTTAAAAAATGGTGTTACCTCGGCAATCCTACTTGCTACGCCATCGTAATAATTCTCAAGGAAGTCAGCCTCGCGGGCGTTGCTAAAAGAGATTTATTTTGCATATTCGAAATGCGTTTGACTCATATTTTCGAGCAAAGTCCAATATATAAATTTTCTGATATATATTCATGAAGCACGTTCCTTCTTAATACAGAGTAAAAAATCGAATGTCACGTAAAGAGGATAAAGCGTTTGCTAAGCTGCAGAAACGAGAAATTTTAACCTTATTGGGGCGTAAGATAATAGGATGAATGCTGAGGATTAATCAGTATTTAGATTTAGAAGCGAAGAGATTTTTAATAATTATTATTTTCATTAAACTTATTACTGTTTTTCAATAATCGCCTTGTGATCCAAGCTCGATCCTGAAAAATCCTTTTGCTTTTGCAATACTTGAGTATGTACGCATAAATTATTTTTTATAAAAAACTTTCTCATTAAATTGTTGTTATAATCTGGATGAAAAGAAGAAATTGATCCGGGTTTACATCTTTTTCGCACAAAAGTTCTATTGAGGTTTTTATTCTTTTCACGTATCCGCTTTTTGGTTCGATTTCCAGAGATGAAACGATTCCACGTTATATGAATACAGGAAGGTCGCGAGCTTGTCCTTTGTAAGATACGCATGTTTTTCCAAACAGAGAACTCCAAAGGGCGTTTCAGAGAATGCTTGCAGGATATTAGAATTTCCCTTTCATTTTTTTGTACCTTTACGACGGTCGCTTGAATTTGTTTTTCCAGCTGTATTGCCACACGTAATTTCCCGGTGCTTATGCGTGCGTGGATCACCTTGACGTATCGCATCGTTGTGCCTCTACACTGAAATGATCGATATCAGAGATATCATGTCTCGAAACACTGCAGTAGTCGCATTGAACTTCTGCGACGCAGATGTACCGGTTTAGCTGACAAACTGACACGTTAACACAAAACTCGGTGTGAGATTCAAGGATCTAGACTGGAAGACTTAAGATGCTCGGAAATAGGTTTCTTGCCATATTTTGTATATACGAAAATTACGAATATTTCTAATGATATAAATACGAAATATGGAAACGGGAGGCCAGCGAGCCAAAATTTGTACTTTCTTTCTCCGATTTTAAAAATTAGATTTTGTCTCTTTGCATAATTTTATTAAAATGCTTTTACGTCTTTCTTGCACCATACTTTTCAATTGCATGAATCATTGCCATTGATTTCGATTATTATTGTTATATGTATAAAGATCGTTTTGATAAGTGCTTAGCTGTGTAGCTGTGTCTGTCTACGAAATAGAACCATAAAGGAGAACATTTTTTTTCGTGGAAATGATTATAATCTGATCCACAATGTAATTTCCACAATGTGGAAAAGTCAGTCGTGTCTTCTTTTGGAAAGTATCTGGCGTAGTAGGGCTCTACATCGCAAGAAAGTAGACTAGATGGCATACTTCTAGATAACTGATATAATTCAATCGCAGAACTTATTGCACTTGAACAATGGAATTGCAGACGACTACCTAATAATTAGATAAGTTATGCTCCACTTCTGCTATATATTGACTTAAAGATAATTTAAAGTTGGTTCTCGTTGTTAGCCGTGTCAATCATTCACAGGGCCAGTTTGAAATAATAATTTGCTTTACGTGGCTTATAAGAAGAGATCGACTATGCTAAACGTAGTGAAAATAAATCAAGGTAAATTATATTCGACGACAACTGGCTAAATTGATTAATTAGAAATATTCTTACTACGTTAGCGACCATGGGTTTTGGTTTATTTAACGAGCAGAATTTTAATAATTTTTGATGTGCTAATAAGCATCTATAAGATCTTCCCTTCCCCGAAAACTGTAAAGAAATTATTGCGAAAAATATCACCTTAGCCAGGATTTAAACCTGGACCTCCCTACACTCCGTCGTGCCAGTTCGATCACCGAGGCATGTGATAATATTTGTCGCAATAACATATATATATATTAAATGAACATCTTGAGATGATACACCTTTACTTAAATCGAAGGTGTTGTATAAACTACAAATAATGTATAATCTTACGCCAGTAAATAGATAACAAATCAAGGTAAATTATATTCGACGACAACTGGTAGTGAAAATAGATTGCATTTTTATTTATAACATTTACATGATTCGTGCATACGTTACATAGAGATTGGCAGTTTTCTTTTTCTTCCCTTTTTTCACTCACTAGTTATTTTATTTACTGTGTTAGGTATTGTGATATTACGGTTTCAGATTTTGATATACAATGCTATTTATATTTAAACACAGCAAATGATCGATATATTCCCTTTTCGTCTTACTTGTTATTGTCTGAGGAACTTTTTTCGCAAGATATTTTTTACTGCATATAAAATCCACGTTGTCTCGGTTCTTCTTCCCGCAGTGTTTCGTCCTTCTTTAGGAAAATAAAGACCTATCGTATTTGTAAGCGACGGCTGTCGTTTCTTGTTGAATTATGTATCGCGTTATGCGCCGGGCGAGGCAGTCTCTGTGGCTTTATCCCTCCTAACTCGCGTAAAAGTTTAAACAACGCCGGCGCAAGTTTTAATCACCGTCAAGCATCGATCGCTGAATGTTGTCGCATCTTTTCTGCGTCTAACATTGGTAGCACATATTATTGCAGCACGAACGGTGTTTTTTTTACCAGGTTACATGTACGTTCAATAGAATATTGTTATATTTACCTGCTCATTATTGAAAGAATATCTCGAATACCGACATGCTAATATTTATCGAGAGATATCGATCGGTGTACTTTGCCGCGACTTTTCTATTATTTTTAATAATAAAAAAATATGTTTTTGCAAGAATGTATGTATGTTTCTCCGAAGAAATTCGGTTTATGACGAAAATTATCTTATCGAGAAAAATATATTTAAAGTTGAGCAACATTCAAATAATAATTATTTACAAATAAGCATCCCACACAGAACATAATTTGTATTAGATATCTAATGGATATCTCCCGATGGATATTTGAATATCCATGAATATGTAGGAAACATCCATTAGACGTGCTTTATATATCCAAATGTCCGCAATTCGAGATCTCATAAATATCTATAGGATATCTAAGCCAATGTTCACTAGACATCCATATCATATCTAATAGATATTTAGATAGATATCCATTTTAATCGTCTTTAATATTTTTTCGTTGTTTTAATTATATAATTGTACTTTCCAAGCAACATCTCTTTAATCTCATCTTGGAATCCACTTTTGGGGACTCTTTTTTAAAGAATCATATTAGAACATGAGTAAATAATCTCATAATCTTTTATTCTATCCTGGGGGGTTTTTTATTTACGAGAAAGTAAACTCCACCGCGTCCATCTGGCGGCGATGCCGCGTATTGCTCATAAATCCACTGGATATCCTTGATAGCTATTTAGTAGACATGGACGTATGGATAACATGTGGATATCTAGTAAATATCTTTGTTAGCTATCTGGTAGACATGGATGCAGTGGCGGATCCTGGGAGGGAGGTTGGTGTTAAAACCACCCCTTCCAAATTAAAAGAAATCAATTCTGCTACATCCGTTTAAAAAATTTAGATAATGAAATGCAGTTAGTCGCCTCCCATCCCTATTATTAATCATATAGGCTGTGTTCCATAAAGCGTATATGCGCGCAATAATTTTGCCGAACCCCCCCCCCCCATTATCGACGCCAGGATCCGCCACTGCATGGATGTATGGATAACATGTGGATATCTAGTAAATATCTTTGTCAGCTATCTGATAGACATGGATGTATAGATAACACGTGGATATCTAATGGATATCTTTAGTAGCATACTTGGTGAACATGAATATGTGGATATTATATCAATATTCAGTAGATATTCCCGCTGGTTAAGCCTATCACACAATAGGAAAGCACAGGCAACAGGAATAGGAAATAACCTAACAAATGATTGGTCAGATACAGACAATAGGGAACAGAAATCCAACGCGTCGGAAATTCTGTTCCTATTGCCTGTTTCATATTCCATTCCGCGTTGATACAGGGTTTCTGATAAATAGTATTACATAAATTTCAATTCCAAATTCCTGTTCCCTATTCCTATTGCCTGTGCTTTCCTATTGTGTGGTAGGCTTTACTCGGGAGATACAGATATTTTATGTATCTATTAGATGTCTACTAGTTATCCATAATAGATATGGATATCATATAGGTATGTGGACATCCACTAGATATCTATTAAATATTTTGTTCCGTGTGGGATGGTATTTCACGTAATAATTTTTGATACAATTTAATTTTGTATTTGTTTTATAATAAGTTTGATGTAAGCTTAATTTTCTTTCTTTTTCATCTCTTCAAAAATATAAAGTGTTATATACATGTATTGAAAAGTAGGTATATATGTGTGTGCGTGTCTGTGTGTGTTTGGAGGTGTGTATGGTGGAAGGACTGCGAGGACTCATGGGAACAAACCAGTGAATAACGTTGTACGTTAAGATAGAGACTAAATAAAGAGATGATATTCGGAGACTAAAAAGAAAGAAATAAATACTGTGTTATATTATTTACCAGACAAAAATACAGTATACAAAGTGTTGCTTGAATAAAGAAGACTTGAAACAGAGAGAAATATTTTCTTTCTTTAGAGCCGGTTGTTCCAACTTCTTGGTAAGCTAACTAATAGTTAAATCATATGTCTGTCTTTGTTTCTTCTTCAAATTAGACAAAGATAAACATATGATTTAACTGGTAGTTAGCTTACCAAGAAGTTGGAACAATCGGTCCTTAAAGCTCTATTTCTACCTCAATCTTAAAAGTAGCGACCTCGGACCAATTTTATTGAAAAATAGAGAGTTTGTAGATATTAGAATTGTCAAAACTAAAAAACACACAAATTTTGTCATAAGTCAGGCCTTTTCGATCGCATATAGATTCCAGAAAATCAATGTTTACGATAACGACCCATACAGCACAAAACTTAACAGAAATGTCTCAGAAACTTTCTCGAAACTTTGAAACGTTTCTGAAACGTTTCTGTTAAGTTTTGTGCTGTGTGGGAAGTATATGATAAATGAAGATATAGCTGTATACGATTTTTTGCTGTGTCAGTAATGGAACGGTAATTAACTAAATATCAAGTTCTCTTGCTTCTCTGATCATACTGGGACAGATGAAAACGGTGAGCTATCGCCGATTTAATGATTTGTGCCTTCTATATATACGGATCATTTTAAAATATTTATTTTTTTGAAAGATCTATTTTCACAAGTAGCTATCTGTCGGTACGAAAGATAACACAATTCGCGATAATACAATGCAGGCACGGTACAATTTGCGCTTTGTGGCACTTAATTACGACGGACGTCTTCTTTAGAGGGTTTATAGAGCGTCGGAGTCCCTTTTATCCGAGGTTACAACGTAATTAGAACGCGCCTTGAGGCGCATGCTACTACCCCTCCGAAATGCTTGGAGTCGTGCTTTCTTATGCGCACGATTTGACGCAGACTGCAACGAAACTTTAATTCCAACCGTCGCGTACTCGCTTAGCCGAGAAATAAATATCTTTCAAACATGCTTTAACTAAAAATGATAAATTGATATGCGACAGTATTGTTATTTTGGAAAAAGAGTTGTATGTATTACAGAAATCTTTTGAATTACGATCAATGTCGTTCAAAACTTCGTTTGTACTTTAAGAAGTGAGCTTAAGATCTCTTCGAGATGTGTTACTCACGAATCTATCTTTCAATGTAAATTCATGTATTCGTGGAATCTTTCTTTTCGCCTTTCCGCATAATAACGAGGTGAACGAACGATGGAATTGCAATAGACGTGAGGGACGTACTGCAGTCTGCACTGCGGATTCACGTGCACCCAACTTTCTTCGATAACGTGCACAATTGTA